>OMLC01043699.1:0-11885 GCA_900302585.1 Regalecus glesne
ATGCATGTGATAGAAGGAAAAACTTCAAGCCTGTCTTGAGCTATTGGGAGATATCCTGAGTTACTATCAGAGCTGTTCAGAAGACAGCCCTCAAAATGTGCAGGTCCAACACAGAATGGCCTATACTTGCACTGCCATATTCACTATTAGGCTTCTTCAGATCATCCTTCCTCCTGAGAAGGTGTGTGCATGTATTTCTGTGTTCTTGCATTTTTATGTTTCTTTATCTATGTGTTTATTCCCAATTAGTAGTCCTGTGTTCCTAATTTTGTATACTTAACCTTGTACTAAATACATTATAAAAGTAATGTTTCTCGACCCTCCTTGATGTATTTTTAGATGTTTTATGTGCAGTTATCTTGTCTCTAACTTGTCCTAGTCATTGTGAACATTCCTGACTGCAAATACAAACTACCCCTCGGTGATAATAAAACTTAACTCTTTGAAATCAGGCCAAAAACCACCTTCCAGAGAACACAGCAACAGCCATTTTCCACCTGTCCCTTGACGGTGCCTTTGGAGCTGCATTTCCCAGCATGCAAGAGTCAGCTGTGGCGTACTTGGAGCAAGTTGACTCAGATGGTCATGATCTGTACAGGAGGGTGACCCGCGCCATCCTCTCAATGGAGTCCACCTGTAATTTCCTCAAGGAGGCACAGTCAGAGGTATAAATTGCATCTCATTTAAAAATGATATATCATGTTAACACAAACAATTCTTCATTGTAGACAATAACTGAATTTAACATTATAAAGCAAGAAAACAATAAACATGTCTTACTTGAATGAGGGAGCTAATGCCTTTATTTTAATAATGGCAGCTGAGTGCAAAATACATTATATAAATTAGTAGAAAATACAAGTGGATGGAGCTTAATGTCAAGTCAATTTTATTTGTATTGCCTATTATCACAAATTGATAATTTACCTCAGAACATTACAGTAATTAAGTCTCCATCCATCCATCCATTGTCAACCACTTATTGGGTCATGGAGGTAGCAGATTTCAGCCAGGCACTCCAAATTTTCCTTTCCCTTGCAACATCAACTAGCTCTGATTGGGGGATCTCAAGGCATTCCCAGGCGTGGAGATATAATCCCTCCACCTGGTCCTCGATTTACCCTGTGGCCTCCTCCCAGCTGGACGTGCCTGGAAAACCTTATTTGGGAGGCGAACAGGTGGCATCCTTATTAGATGCCCGAACCACCTCAACTACTTTGAGGAGCAGTGGCTCTATTCCTCATGGATGTCTAAACTTTTCACCCTGTCTCCAAGGGAGACACCAGACACGCTCCTGAGAAAACTAATTTCAGTCGCTTGTATCTGTGATCTTGTTCTTTCTGTCATGACCCAGCTTTCATGACCACAGGTGAGAGTTGGAACAAACACTGAGAGCTTTGCCTTCTGGCTCAGCTCTCTTGGTAATGACGGTTTGGTAAAGTGAGCCCAATATTGCTCCAGCAGCTCAAATTCTCCGGTCCGACAAATGCTCCATCTTCCTGTCACTTGAGAACAAGACACCAAGGTACTTGAGCTCTCTCACTTGGGGTAAGAACTCATTCCCTACTTGGATTGGACAATTTTCTGGTTTCTTGATTAGAACCATGGTCTCCGAATTAGAGGTGCTGATCCTCATCCCTGCTGCTTCGCACTCGACTGCGAACCAATCCAGTGAGTGTTGGAGGTCAGAGACCGATGATGTCATCAGAACCACATCATCTGCAAAAAGTACTGATGTAATCCTAAATTCACCGAACTGCAACCCCTCTCTTCCATGACTATGCCTGGAGATCCTGTCGATGAAGATCACAAACAGGATAGGTGACAAGGAGCAGCCCTGGCGGAGGTCAATCAAGTCTGGATGTAACAAATGCATATAGTAGTGTCTCTGCTTTAGCCATAGACAGGCAGTATCGAATTTTAGCACTGTTACGCAAGTGAAAAAATGATAATAATGGTAATAGCAGTGGAATTTGCCAAATATGGATGTTTTGCCAATTACATAACTAGAATTTGATGTATTTTAACTTTTGACAGGGGAATTAGCAGTGCAACGAGGAGACTAATATTTGTTTATATTCATTCTTATCTAGAACAGACATCGTAACCTCAAACCTCAAGCTATATGTCACCAGAGGTACGAGGCTTCAGCCATTAGAAGTACCCCTGTTGCAGTTAGGAATCAATGGTCGGGCAGCTCAATTTCACTACAGCAAGGGGGAACCAACAAACTCCTGGTTATATAAACTCTGTCTAACCTTCAGGTCATCCTACTGCATTTTAATACTTGTATTCATTTCCCCACTTCTCTCCAGGGGGAGAAAAACTGGCTTGAGTTACTGGAACTTGCAGACCAAGCCATAGATGGCCTTCCATATCACCAACACTTACCCATCATCAAAGAATGCATCCACATCTGCTCTTATCTGTAAGATACATGGCACCAAATTCCTCTCATTGTAATGTTAACCACTATCCCACTGGTCCTTTCACTACAAGTGTGTTAAAATTAAAAAAGTTTAGCAATGAATTTTAATGCATTGTGGTTGTAGCTATATTCAAATGTTGTTGCTGATTTGTCATTTTGTGTATGGGTAGGTGGAAGTTTGATCAGCCCAGCCCACTGCTTCAAATGGAGAGCCAGAAGGTTCTTCTCAAGCTTCTCTCTCACCCTTTACTAACTGTAAAGACAGAGACCTACATCTGCACCTTAAACATGGTCAAGGTCAGGGAAACCATTACACATTGGCATTCACTGGTTAAATGATCGTGCAGGTTCATGGTTATCCATGGAGAACAACACGAAAGAATATAATCTAGCTATAGTGTGGAATATTTGATATGGCAGTCATGTGGGAATAGACTAAGCAAAAGTATATCATAGATACAGTGCCACATAATTAAATGATACCTGTGGGAAAACTGGTGTGCAGCAGCAGGAAACATAAACATTGTGAAAAGTAGTCATTATGCAAAAAAGCCAATGGCTAAAAAAGGGGAAAATTAGAAAAGATTGTATACATTTTCATACATGGTATAGACTTATAATTAACTCTATGTTTATGTTAACAGTAAATAATTAATAGAAATTATCTCAGATATTATCCTTATCAAATATCAGATAATGTGGCGCATGTCACATTTTTACTTTTGTAATCACCTTAGCTTAAAAAATGAGCAGGAATGGCCCCTAGAATTGGGCATGTATGAATATGATACATAAAATAAGAGATTTGAGTAGTTTATAATACGTGCATTGATATGAACAGATGTTGATAATGACTGCCACTTCCAGGAGTGCCTTGGTATCCAAAATGTGGCCCGGCCGGCAACAGCAGCCTGCAGAGGAGTCCACTTTCTACTCCATCTTCGGGTGCTCTATGAAATCAGTGCCTTTGGCCTCCAGGATTCTGCAGAGAAAGTATGCTATATTCCCCCTGTATGTCTTCATGTGTGCATGCTTTTGTACATGTGCGAGTTTTTTTTTCTATGGGTTGTGCATGTATCTTGTCTCTGTCTGATTAAGGCCATGCTGGACTGTTAGGAGTCATGAGAATTATGTGTGATAGATATTCAATGCAGTCCATTTGTTGCTGCAAATACCTTCACTTAAAAGTTCTATGAACAGTTTCTCTACTGCTGTCTACCTCCGGGCTTAATAGTTTAATTTTGATCCATAGGTGAATTCTGCTGCTACAGATATCCTGATATTTCTGCTCAAGGGGCAATTGATGATGACAGCATCAACCTGGGAGAGGTTTAATGAGACACTTTATCCGGTCATTCCCATTTTACAGGTGCTTATCCCTCTTATTTAGCTGCATTGTATTTTCTAGCCAAGCCCATAAAGCAGTGGTATTTTGGTGCTAATTATGTTGCATTAATGCTGTTAAAAAATTGTGGCATATTCTATCACAGATACGACCACAAAGGATGCATATTGAGCTGCCAGTAAACAATATTTAGTTATTCACTCATTTAGATATTTTCTGTGATATTGTTTCCTTTTTGGTGGGGGGGCAAGATTTTATTAATTGTTCAGTTTCAGGCAGCAGATTGCCAGGAAATGTTTCATGAATATACATGAGATTTTGACTAGGTTGTCAAGTGTGATTTAATTCAATAAGGCCATTCAGAGATTGGCCCACCATGTCAACAAGAGGGAAAATGAAACCGCCCGTAATCAGAGTGATGTGTATCTATTTACTGTTATGTTGCTGGGTTGGAATTCCCTGTTGCTTTCATTGTCAGAACTGGTTTTGTTGTGTGTATGTGTGTGTGTGTGTGTTGTGTGTGCATGCGTGGCAGGGTTATGCAGGCACCGAAGAGCCATTGGGAAACTGTGTCCTGCTGATAAGTGAAGTGTCAGACATGGCAAGAGACGATGTGCTTCCAAACATAGCTAGGCTGAGAGCAGCACTCCGACTCCTTTTCACTAAGCGACCCACGTGAGTGACTTTGGGTTATGCTTTTCAGTGGGTTTGTTTTCATCTCAGTCTTTGTATGCGTTTGTTTCTGTCATCAGTTTGTTGAGGTGTGTGTTGCAAGCTGTGTAAGTGTGTATGTGAGAAGCTGTTTGATGAGTTTGACATTGGGTCTCGGGGGGCTTTGTGTGGAGCATGCAAACATCTGAGAGTTGGAATATTTTGCTATACAACTCCTGTGATGGACATATTACCGCTGTCTATTGCTGTCAGGTGATGTGCTCATCAACTATTATCTGCTCCCTATGAGGCTTATTTTATACAATCACTCTGACTCTATGAATATTGATACAGAGATAAAATCACCACCAGCCAACAATTGTATTCTTGTAGTCGTTTAATCTTCCTTGCTTATCTGTTAGCGCTGCCAATTACTTTGGTAGGTAACCAACCATAAGAAGTCCTGAACATAAAAACAGTAAACAAAGGGAGTTAATGGAGAGTAAAACCACTGGGAAGAAATTGATATATAGAATGTTTAGAAATCTATTTGACTTTAGATAACTGTTTAACATGATCAGTTTAGTCATGTAGGGGGCCGCAGTAGGGGTAAAGCGCATGCTTCATGAACTGATGAGTCAGAGACAGCAGGTTCGAATCCATTACGGGGCATCAGGAAGGGGATCCGGGCTTAATTCCCCAAACTCCATCAAAGTCCATGTCTACCTCTAACACATGGGGACTAATTGTGATGCGTAAAACCGACCTCTCTTTCATATTCAATTTATTCATGTACCACTTTCTAAATTGACTATATGGCCTTAAAAAACTTCTGAAGACTGTAATAAAGGTCTTAACAGTCTTTACAGGTGCTACAAGTGTTTATTTTTATTCTAAATAGGGTGAGAATAGCAGCAGTACAATACATCTTGCCACATTTGACCAGTTCTGATGATGCCAACACAGCGAGGCCAGTCTTGGACCAACCAGTGCTCGCCTCCCTGCCCTCTCTCTACTGCCTCAGAAACACATTAGACATCACACTGGGCACTGGGAATAAGTCCTTCCTCAAGGTTTGAATCCAAACACTGATAAATCCACACACTGACTATGTATGCTGTGCTTCTACACAAGCAGGCATGCTTAGGTAAACATTTTGACATACAAAGTGTCTGTGCACAGCACATATAAGTCATGCAGCATAAAAAATAAAATCCATGTTGGTTATGTTTTTGTTCTTTCTGTGGGTATACATTTATGTGTATGTTTCAATGTCTATGTGTTTGAATAATGTTGGATGCTAGGTGGAGTTGTTGGAGAGGCTGTTTGGAGTTCTCACTGCTGACACTGTGGACCTGTCTATTAAACGGTCAGCCGCTGAACAGCTGGCTGTTGTATTACAAGGTGAAGTATCAGTAGAGCTGCTATTAGTCAAGTATTCAGTTTCTGCTGATGTACTTCACTGCCTTTGTGATATTTTTTATTATTAAATCTAGCTACATACGAATTATCTCCATTAAACCCTCTTCTCAGCCTTTTTCTGCCTTTTCTGAGCATCATTAGATTCTTTTCTACACATGCAGCTTCCGCAATGTTGTTTCCTATCTGTATTAAAATTACATTGAACCAGTTATCCTATGCTGTACTGTCGACCGTATGTGGCACTGTTTTGATAGGAAAGGTTCAAATGGTTTGCTTAAATTAGGAAATTATCTGAATGATATACAAACTATGAACATTAATTTTGACCAGATATTCCTTTATTATTATTATTATTAGTCTCACAGGAGGAAATTTGCAGTGTTACAGCAGCAAAGTGGAAAGCGAAACCAGAGAAATAAAATCTAAATGGGCATAAAAATGTAGAAGTAATATAATAAACAGGGGGAGATATTACAAAATATGAACACTATATGAATAATGAATGTATGAACAACTTTAAAAGCTTACATTATATTTAACCAGAACAAAACATCTGCCCTTATGAAAGGTACTCTTTGCTGTTGATGCAAAAGTGTTTTTGTCTTGCCACAGCCATGTGTTTTGGGCAAAGCAGAAAAGTAAACACTTGAAGAGTATGTAAATGATTGCTGTTAGTATATTAAATTGTTCTTATTTTCCTTCAGACACAACAATGCACCCAGTGTTGAAGACTCTTGGCATAACAGACAAAGTCATCTCTTTCATTATCCAGAGTGTAAACGGCAACAAGGTAAAAACAATAAGCTAGCATCAGCAACTGATAAATAGTTTTGCACTGAGTAGATGGCTGATGAGACTGAGCAAAATAAAACCAAATCCCTTATCACTGCCTGGAGAAAGAACCGTGCTTGTACATGTAATGTGTATGTATGTTATGTAGAATGTGTTGCTGTGTGCATGTTTCTATTATTATTTTGTATGTCACTATGAATATGTTCACATGCATGTTGCTGGTGGACATAGAGTAAGCTCACTAGGGCATCCATCATTGAAGGATGAAATAACCAGAGTATGTAAATAGTGTCAGACAGGCCTCGGCCAGCAGTGATTTTTGTCCTCTAGTAACTACAGTCCAGTGATGCCTCCTGGGAATTAAAGTTACTAATGAAGGTAATGGTCTGACATGTCCGCTTACATCTACATGGGGCAAAGAGCATGAACTGTATGAGCTAATGGATCATCATAACTAATCAGTCTATAAGAGTGATAGCTTCAGGTTATGTATGACTCAAAGCTCAGTTACAAGTAATAAGCACAATCTTAAATATAGGTCTAGGACAAGTGAAGCTGTTGTGAGGAGATCCTGTGTATTTGACACAGTGGTGGGGAGAGTGGGGGTGAGAGTGAAAGAGAGAAATGTGTCTGCTTTCCTTGCAATTAAACTCCTATTGCATCTATGCATATTTCTCCCTAGAGCATGGACTGCCTGTTGGACCCGTGTTTATCTATCCTGAGGAAGCTGGTGTATGCTGATCCCTCTTTGAGGCACAGCCTGGCACAGCACACCCCTCTGCTCATCGCACTGCTCAGGGGTATGTTCGCCAGACAACTCATTAAGTAACACTTACAAGTATGCTCATGTCTTACAGCTTGGGGGCACATCTACAAAATGATGACAAGTCACTTGTTGATATGTTGCCCTTAACAATGTTATCACCATGCAAGTGATGTGTTAGTATGGTGCAACTCATTGCTAATGATCCTGCCTTAATACCAACGCATTTTTTACTGCTTTACCCACAGAGCTCTGATTTATTATATGAACAGTAAAGCTCATGTGTTTTGTGATTTATTTTATAAAAACTGACAAACATATGTTTTAAAGCATAAGAGCTGGAATTCTTTTTGCCCTATACACCCCCTTGGTATTTTCTAAATGTATTGTTGGATAGTCTGGCCTAAATGGAGAATACATTTCTTTGGTTCTTTATAAATCTCAAAGATCTCAGATATGCTTTTGAATAAAGAGATTTTTTCATCCCACTAAATCACAATGTGAACAAAGTATGTTGCAACTGGTGGCATCGTACTAGTGGCATTGTACCATAATTAACAGTTCAGTCTACAAGTGTTTGGTAATGAAATGGACACTCACATTTTAAGTTTTATTCTCAGTTTTATATTCATTTATGAAATGCTGTGTAAGGCTTGGGTGCTTTCCACATATAAGTAGTTCCTTTTTTTCATTACAGTTTCCTTGATTCTGAAGGAAAACAAAGGCAGTGTAAATGAGCCAGCTGTGTTGTTGTGTTTACTGCTGTTTGATGAGATTGCTACAGTTGACACATGGTGAGGGTAAAACAAAATCTTGCTTAAATATGAATGTGCTGTCTGATATGATATATTACATTTTATATTATTTTTAGATCATGTATGTATATATATATATATATGATTATTTTTAACTTTTAGGTCTGAAAAATCCAACACGGGTGGTGGGACTCTCGTACCCTTTTCTCTACCACTCTCAGTGACACGAAGGTAAGATGTGCTCAGCTGACCTTAGTCATTACCTTTTCTTTAAACTTTTTCTAAACTAACCTGACCCCTTCCATCCACTGTCTTTCTCTCCCAGATACAACATCCCATTCCAGGCAGCTACCCACCATGCAGTCAGCCCCTACTGTTGTGTTGTGCCCCCTTCTGCTGACCTTCTGACCTTTGCCCCTGCCCGTCATGCCCTTCAGTTGGCCTGGAACACTGCATGGCATTCTGGGATAGACAGCCTCTTGGAGGCTTTCCGGGGCATCTGCATTGATGTCGCAGAGTATGTTTACTACCCTTCCTCTTTTGTCTAGGATGTTGAGATTATTTTTATTTATCAGGGGAGATTCTTCGCTTATTGGATTTATTTCTTTTTTGCATTCAAAGATATGATTGTTAAACAACAAAAACCAAAACAAAGACTGTAGAAGCCAAATGTAATCATGGGCAGGCAAATTATCCCTGGCTGCACTGGAGAAGGGAATAGGATCATTTTAATATGTTTTCATTAATTATAATCTATTCATTGACTAATCCATTATCTTTTGCCAGGGGACAGATGGGGTGTATTTTTCTTGGGGTATCAGGAGAAAAACAGTATCTTATTTTGTTATGGTTAAAAAAGAGAATGTGTGATCCATAGAGCCTTATGCTACACCACTTGGTGTACATTCTCCTTGACTTTGTCTCCTCCAGCAGCAGGCTATAGTGAAGAGATGGTTTAAAAGATTGGGCATCTTGTGTTTCATCTGTCTTCATTTACATTTAATGTGGCCAAATTGAAACAGATGAGTGTGTCTTGCACTCGATTTTAACGAGCTTAATTACAGCAGGGGGGTTTTAACCCCACCATAGATGGATCAATCCACTTGCAACTAAATTTCCTGCACAATGTTCATGTATAGAGGAGCACTTACTTAACAATGACATAGGGATTGATTATTCTAAAGGGCAATATAGGTTTATAGGCATCTAATCAGGACATAATAATTTATCAGTTTTTGTCATGTACAATCACATGTATTCATCTCACCTAACTAAGCCTTTTTACCCTTTCCAATTTCAAAGCCTGATGCAATGCCCCAAGACTCCCAACACAAATCAGAAAACTCTCTCAGTCTTTCTGTTGACTCTCATTCTAGTTGTAGCTGGTGTTGTTACTGCTATAATTGATTCAAATCAATTCTATGTTATCCTCTAAGGTAAAGAAGAGGGACCCTTCTCTTGTTGACTTAAGAAAGTCTCATCATGCCCCAAAACAGATCAAATATCTGCTTGATGCCGGGGAAGTTATCTGTGTTCTCCCTAGGATTTTACCTATAACACACAAACATCACGAAAGTGAGATTAAATTAGTTTGGAATATTAACTCCAGCATGTCTGTCACTCAGTAACCATTTCCTTTTCCTCTTCTTTTTCATCCCAGATTCCATGAAGACCTGAGGCTGTCAGACCCGCAGGTGCTATCACTGCAGGTGTCATTCCTCCCCAGTGGGCTTCAGGACTGCATCCAGGCTATAGTCACAGCAGCGGGGCACAGTTGCGTAGCCTCCGCCCTCTCCAGGCTCCGCCTTTACCTGCTGATTGACAGACTGACTCTGGCATGCAACCAAACTCACACCTGCTGGGATACACTTCGCTCACTGACATGGCAGTGTGCCATAGCCAGGTACAACCTGCTTTCAGATTCAAAGGTTTAGATTTGTCTTGTTTTATGAGGTGCTCACCAACCATTCAGAATGTTTCTTACCAAAGTATTTTACAGTGCAGTGAACAGTTCCCTCTTTCATCATATCTTACACATCTAGCCATCTAGGGGTATAATTTCATAATAACAATTTTAGAGAGGCTTTTAGGAAAGCTATTACCACCATTTTGTGGATTCTCCACCAAACAGTAAGGAAAATAACTTTCTTTTCTAGACTAAATGCGGCTGCTTTTTAAATGGGGAGTCTAAATCTGCTTTTAAGTTTGTGAATTTTTTTTTAAACAATGGCGATTAAATTCCAAGTCTCTTATGACAATGTGAAGCTGTCAATGTATTAAGTATTCCACAAAAGGCTGCAAGAAAGGTATTTTGTTGTAGTCAGTACGCAGAAACGACATGAGTCTGGGGTCCTAGTAATTAGTATGAGCCAAAACATTATGACCATTCACAGGTGAACTGAATGATACTGATCATCCCTTAACAGGGGCACATCGCAAGTTCTGGGTACATAATATGATAAGTGAGCAATCATTTCTTGTACTCAATGTGTTGGATGCAGGAGACAGGAAGAGATGAGTATAGGTGATCCGCTGTGGTGACCCCCAAATGGAGCAGCCAGTAGTATTAGTAGTAGTCTATATTCAGAAAAAAATGATGATTATAGCTTGCAATATTTCCTTAGAACCAGTTTTTCTCTGAGAACCATGTGGTTCCAGATGGGTTTAGCCATACATAATATGGGTTAGCAATCAGCAACCTAATTAATTTTCCATGTTGTTCATCAAGAGGTTTACTGAATTCAACAAACCAATAACAGTAGCTAGTGCTGAGAGACAGAGCTACATTGATTCTTTCTTGACTCAGACAAGAGGTGTGCAAGTATACAGTCAGGGTCATTCCAGACAGGAGGTTATTACTGAATCCAAAATAAAGGACCTCCTCATTTTATGCAACCTGACTCTTTTATTGATTGACAAGTGTTTCAAGAATTTCCCATCAGTGGTGATGGGGAGATACTGCCCAGTAAGTCAAAGCATTATAACCAGGCATCTGAACAATCTAGCAGTTGACAAAGAGTCCAAGATGAAATAAATACTACAAAAAAACAGACTGTCTTTCACTGTGGGTATTTGGACTGACAGGTGCATTAATTGCTTAGAAGGGGTAACTTCAGCCAATAACATCAGTATTCTTTATTAATTAGCAAAGGTCAGGCTGACACCCAGAGATTCAGGAATTCTCATTTCAGTACCTATTTTCTCTTTCTCCTGGTTGCCTTCTCTCATACCTGCCTACAGGTTTCTTCAGGTGCATCCAGCCTCATTGGAGGATGAGAGATTGTTGTCGGACATTATTGCATTTCTGAATGCCTATTTCAAACAGATGCTCACTAAGTCTGAGTCTGCTCCAGAAAACAAGGATCTACGTTGGATACTGGAGCTGCTCCTTAACCAAAACCAGGTGCGGATGTTTTTCACTTTTCAGTTTTGCTACCAGTTAAAAAGACAAAATTCACCATCATACTCTTTTTCTGTGCTTTTGTATATTTGAGGCAAGAGTGAGCTTAATTCAATCCTGTTGAAAAAAAGGTGCAAATACACACGCGCACACACACACACACACACACACACACACACACACACACACACACACACATATATATATATATGTGTGTGTGTGTGTGTGTGTGTGTGTGTGTGTGTGTGTGTGTGTGTGTGTGTGTGTGTGTGTGTGTGTGTGTGTGTGTGTGTGTGTGTGTCATATGCATCCATTATAGTTCAGCCAAA
>OMLC01043703.1:0-10652 GCA_900302585.1 Regalecus glesne
TAAGGCACCGTGTGCAAATTACTAATGTACTGCTTTTGTCTTTTTCACATTTTCTCTCTCTTTCCATCTCTCTCTCTCCATCTCTCTCTCTCTCACACACACACACACACACACACACACACACACACACACACACACACACACACACACACACACACACACACACACACACACACAGACAGAATATTTGATCCCGTTGATTCTAAGATGTTGCTTGTCATGTCTTCCCTGAAGGACAAATATTTAGATGCCATAAAGGTCTTCTCTGGACAGCTGGAAGACATCAAGTTATGTAGGTTGAATTTATATTTGTGTACGAGTATTGTACTGCATTTTATATGACGATGCATTTGACAGAGCTCATAATCTGAAATTTACTCTTCCATTCCTATTCCCCCAGCGGTGCGGCCCTACACCGAGACATACATAGACGACACAATGACAGTTTATCAAGTGCCCATTTTTTGTAAGTTGTGAATGTTCAATTATTCTTTCACTTTGTTGCCCTGCATCTAAATTTACTGAAAGATTACTGTAATTGTGTCTTGCCTTGTGTACCAGTGTATTTCTATAAATCTCAGAGCAGCACTCCAGGAGCACATTGCTAAATAGTTTAACATCCCTGTAGCGTCAATGCAGCACCGCCAATGGTCCCCTCTTGACTCCTCTTTTCCATCATCACTCTGTAGCTCACTCGAGCAGCAATGACAGAAAACTCTCACCGAGGCCAGGGAGGAGCAGCCCAACCCGTAGTTCTGCCCTGTCCCAGAGGAGAGAGCTGTGGAACCCAGATAAGGATGTGGAGAGTAACACTAGCAGTGGGAATAGAGAACGCTCAGACAGCCCAGGTGAGGCACTGGGTTCAAGAGTGGTCCAGCTGCTCGGATACTGAGATTTATCCAGAAAGTAAAACAATTAATCCTGTGCACGTATGAAGAAATTCAATATTTCACACATCTTTTCCAGGAGAAAGGACAAAAGGCACGAGAGACGCGACACTCGTGGTCGCTTTTATTTGTAAGGTAGGAAGTCACACCTGTTCTATCACCTTTTTGACTATATGTCATTTTAATCCACTTCTACTACCACTTCTGACCTTGTTGGTAACCTACATTATATTGCTCACTGGTAATATTTACACTTGGCATGACACTACTACTATGGCTGCTCCCATTAGGGGTCACCTCAGCAGATCACCCATCTTCATCTCTTCCTGTACTCTTCATTTTCCTCCGTCACATAAGCCACCTTTATATCCTCCTTCACCGCATCCATAAACCTCCCCTTTGGTCCTCTTCCCTTGGCTGGCAGCTCCTTATTCAGTATCCTTCTCCCGGCATACTAGCATCGCTCCTCCAAACCATCTCAGTCTTGCCTCTCTATACGCTTGGCTTGACATGGATAAAGTGTGTGTGTGTGTGTGTGTGTGTGTGTGGTCACACAAGCATATCTGTAAACTGACTGTCCTGGAAGTTGCTCTGGATAAAGCATGTGCTCAATGAGAAAATGTAAAATCTAATGGCATAGATCTGATTGTCAGTTACCAAACCCTTTTGCAGCTTCACACTAAGAAGGGAAATTTCCTGGTTGGTCCAGCTAAAGAGCTTGGACTTCCCGTGTGAGTAAACATTTGTCACAAACATACCTCGGCCTTCTTATGTTTATCACAAAGTGCCTCATTTTAACAGACTTTTTCCTTTTCTGCCGCAGGGGTACGTCAGCAATTGGTCCACTCATTGCAGCTCTGAAGGCAGGGAAGAGCATCACGTATGAAGGGAAAGAGGTACTTCACACATTTAACCTTATCAAAAGCATCATTGATCTTAATAGTCACCTCACGCACAATTCCAGCTTCATGCTCAATGACCAATTTCTTTTTAATGGAGCCACTCACGATCCATTTCCATACACACACATGTTTAGAAGATGTAGACTCTTCCTCTTCTCTTGTGAAATGACCTTACTTCCATCTTGTAGATTCGGCCTGAGCAAGTTTGTACTCCTACAGACCCTGGACCTGCCTTCCTTGTTGTTGAATGCCCCTCAGAGGAGTTTGTCCAAGCTATTTGCACCAATGAACAGCTCTGCAAGTAATCAGTGTCTCTATGTGCTCAACTAGAAGCATAGCACAGTTTTATATCTGAAGAGCTGAGCTAGACTGGAATACTGAGGACTGGCTTGTTGAACTTGGTCCATCAGTTCAAGTGTCTGTTGCTGTTGGTTTTCATCCACTTCCAGGTACCAAGCAGAAGGGACAGAGGATGCTGCTGTGTTGGTAGTCCACATTACTCCAGAATCGGTCCTGAAAACCGACCAGTACAGACAGTGGATGGAGAAGTATGTGGTCAGTTGTTGTTGAAACTGACTCATGGCTGCTCATTTCTACTGGCCGAGTCAACTTGCATTGATTTGACATTACAGGCAGAGCTTTCACACAAGTACCACCTAGTTGGTTCATGTTAAACCAATGGAATAATGGCAAGTGAGATGATTCCTTTGCAAAATGTCAGCGTTGTAGCTAAAAATCTATCGGTCAATACAGAAGTTTGCATAAATCCAAAGTACCTCAGCCCCTGCGTTCTCTCATTTTGAAGTGTCTGTTGGGAAGCGGTGACTATGGGCCACCAAGCGTAATCTATATCTATCCTTCAGTTCAGTGTTGAGGTGTGTGTCTTTTTGTCTTTCCAAAGGTTTCCAAGCACAACAGAGCATCTCATACTGAATGAACAAGCTTGCACAGTCCACAACATCAGAAGCCACAAGATACAGACTCAGCTGAATATGATCCACCCGGAGATCTTTCCAGAACTCAAGCCTTACAAAGCAAAGGTGAGGGTGATTGAGACATGTGGTGCTCACAGTGCATCCTGATATGAACATCTGTTGAAAGGCACTTTCACAACTTTATATGGGAGTATTAGTGGTGGTACCATTAAACTAATTAATTAAGTTTATCTGAGACGACACCGAGGTGGTCAGAGGGGCTGAGGTGGGCAGCACCATCTTAGAGCTCTAAAGACAACTCGAAGCTCTGTTCAGGGGCTTGTCCTCCCTCTTCAGGTTCCACTCGATCTGAAGAAGTTTTCACACAATTTACAGAAATGCTATAAGACCCAAGCAAATTAACCTGGAATCAGACCAAAAATAAAATTTCTCCGTAAAATCAGGACTGGCTCAGACCATTGTGTTTCTTCTCTTTCAACAGGAATCCCAGGCTGCCCTACATGTCCCCAATGTCAGAGCTGAGTGTCTGCTCAAGTTCCAGCTCAGACCCGTAATGCAGTGGCAACGGTTAGTTTGTCCTTCTATACCCCCAATCTACTAAACATTACTCTGGAGCTGTTAGGCCCATCTTGTCACAGAAAACAATCTGTAATGGAACATTGCACATACAGAGCAGCGATTTTCTTATTTCTCCTCCTTTATTTCCCTCTCTGTCTATAAAGAGTCAAGTTTTTCTTTCAAGTTCCCATCCCTCCAGCACTGTAAAGTCCACCAAGGCCAAATCCCTGTTAAGAAGCCTTTATTTTCCCCAGATGTGCCTGTGTGGTCAGCGGCATGCAATTTACTGTGCCTTTCTCCTCTTAGAGATGCAATCCCCTGCTGTGACACCGAGACATTTGTGAAGGAGGCTGCAGAGGTCCCCAACTTTCTCCAAGAAGTGGAAAAGTGCAAGGAGTTTTGCTCCACCGACGCTGCAGTGCTGTCTGGTGAGCTATTTGACAAGGTTGGAGGAGGAAAAGGCCTAGGAAAGAACAAAACTTTACCTGCTTTTAAAGCTGAAATCTGCCTTTTCTACACTGTGACATCCCTGGTTCAATTCCAGCCAGGGACCTTTGTTGCATCTCCTCTTGTTTCCTGTCCTCCGCTTCCCTCTCCGCTGTCCAGTGAAGGCAAGAGATATCCAAAAAGTAATCTCCAAACTGAATATAATTTGTTCTATCAATCAGGAGCATGGCGTCAGGATACATCATACCCATCATCTTTACCATGGTTGGAGACTGCAGTCTCTGTATGCCTCTGTTAAAATGTTTTCACCGAGTAAGACGAACACTGATGCAGTGGCAGATGTATATGTGTTGGAAAAAAAGCATTTAAATGGGATGATATGTCTATGGTTATCAAGATGACCGTACAACAGTGTTCCTATATAGTTGATAATACATCAGGCTGTCTTTGACAGCTTCTGCCATTGCATCCATTTTTACAGGGTGGGAACGGTTTACTGCTGAGCTGACGACACACCACCCAAATTGGCTGCTGTAGTTTGTCTGTAGTCGCAGAAAATCAGTGTCAACGGGCCTTTTTCTCTCCATCCGCTGCATCCAACTATGCCACAAATATTTTCTATTGGAAGACCGACTTCCCTACAGAACCATCACATCACATTTGAAAATGTGATAAATTATGATGGGGAGACGCCACAGAGGTCTCCTTTAAAGGGATAGTAAATATGAAATAAACATTCACTTGTTACTATGCAAAATTATGAGCCCGTAAGAAAAGCTGACATATTTATGAGAAAATTGAGTGATCATTGTAATGCTGTGCTATCGCCACAAGGGGGCAGTCATGTCTTTTGCTTTCATGGTGAGAAGCTCAATTTGTCTTTTATGTGAAGTACAGAATAGGCTAAACTGAATCAGCATCAGCACACAAGATGGCTTAAAGTGACGTTGGAGACATTCTGTACAAATTACACTGAATTTGCTTCTTGGCACAGGAAAATGAACACTATCCCATTGAGCAATCCCAGGACTTTAAGCCTTGCTCTCCAT
Organism: Regalecus glesne; assembly: GCA_900302585.1. Lineage (NCBI taxonomy): Eukaryota > Metazoa > Chordata > Actinopteri > Lampriformes > Regalecidae > Regalecus > Regalecus glesne. The sequence continues at coordinate 4,779 of OMLC01043703.1, forward strand.
GTGCTGAGCCAACATGAAGTCACAGCAGGAGTTGGCTTGTGCTTCAAGTTGATGGTCTCCCAGTGTTAGACTGTGAAAAAGAATAAATCCAGTATGTGTGATTCAGAATTTTAGTCATGGTTATGTGGATGTTGCAGGACAAGCGGAGAAGTATCCAGAGGTGGTCTTCCTAGGAACTGGATCTGCACTTCCCATGAAGATCAGGAACGTCAGTGGCACTTTAGTCAATATCAGGTACACACCTCGAGTCTGCTCACTGCCCTTGTTAAAGTGAGACCCACGTTGGGGCAATTTATTTTTCTACCACTGTGTATTCTTGCATTATTAAGGGGCAGCATAGCTCAGGAGATAGAGCGGTAATCTATTAATAAGATGGTGGTTTGATCCCTGACCTCTGCAGAAAGTGTCTCAAAGTGTCCTTGAGCAGGACATTGAACCTCTTAAGCGCTTAACCCCTGCAATGGAATGGTGACCTTTACATGGTTTTTCTCCACCTTTCGCCCAATGAGGGCTGGGATAGGCTCCAGCATGACTCCATCTATTGAAGATGGATGGATGGATGGACAGACATGTAAAAGATGTGGGTGAATATTTTACGATGCCATGTTCCTAAATCTGGCGATTTAGGTCAGACTGTAACTGTTTCACCGGCTATCAGTATCTACTGAGACGGTTCACATGACATACCCGACATGTACAGGACACCATGCATGTATCCTCCTTTACGCAGTCCCCGAGCTTTCATTTAATTCCCAGCTACCTGTTTTGTATATCTCTGCAGCCAGAGTCAGTCTGTGCTGTTGGACTGTGGCGAGGGCACCTTCGGTCAGCTCTGCAGACACTACGGGGAGGGTGTGGACGAGGCTCTTTCTAAGATATCTACAGTTTTCATCTCCCACCTGCACGCCGACCATCACACAGTAAGCAGCCTAAAGCCACTCGCTGCTGATATGGCGTTTGCAGTAATTCACTCGATAACAGAAGCTCAGTCTCCTCGGTCAGTCCTACTTGACGATGACAAGAGAACATTACTTTTTAGTAACATCCTATTTTTATATCCCTGTTTCATATCTCACATTCCCGACATGATAAACTAGGTGCTCATTTTCCTTAGATTTCCTTCTTCTCAGAGCTGGGTGGAATTTTGATAATGCTGTTCGTCACGTACTAACGATCATTTCTCAGTATTTTACTTGAGTATGAATATCTTATGGAATCTATAGCAAGCATATAGAGTCAGACTATCGTCTCATTTTACCAACGTGCAGACTTAAAGACCAGACAACATTTATCTTATGTCACCATCGCTCATAACCAGAATCACACACCAGTCTCTCATCACCACATCTATATACTGCCCAGCTCTCCGTCCTCTCCTGGGCCTGTGGTCATCCAGGCTATAACATAGGCCCCGTGCATCCTGCATGGAAAACACTCTTAAGTTTCTTTACTTCCGAAGGTGATTTGTCGATTTAACCTCTCCTACGTGCACCTTACAGCAGGGGTGAGCGACATGATCTGGAGAGGGCCAAAGTGGGTGCAGGTCTTTGTTCTAACCAAGCAGTCATACAGCCGAGTCTATCAATCAAGGTCTTTAACCAAAGACTATTGGTCGGCCAATAGAATCAGATGTGCAACTGCTTGGTTGGAACTGCGGCCACACCGGCCCTCTCTGGATCACGCTGCCCACCCCTGCTTTGCACCATAGCTACTACTTTATGTTTTATTTGCATTGATGAGATCCGTGTGACCAACCGGCTGAAGTCACATTTCCTTGTATTCACCAACTTAAGTGGCCAGTTAATCTGATGGTGAGTCTGTGCCCTGCCATTAGCCTGTAATGCTGACATGTGTGTTGTCGTGCTAGGGGCTGCTGAAGCTGCTGTACCAGAGGGAGAGAGCAATGGTAGACAGTTTTCCTTTCACGACCCCATACACCGGTGTTCAAACATTTATTTTATGCATGATAAGTGATGGTAAATCCTCTACATATGACTGACTGTTGTTCTGCCTGTGGCTGCAAAGGCAACTCTAGGGAAGGCGTTCAGCCCCATTTACCTGGTCGCCCCGGTCCAGATCATGACCTGGCTCAACCAGTATCACGACCACTGTGAGGAGATCCTCAGTCATGTCAAGTACGTGGAGACGGGGACCCCCGAGGAAGCAACACACGCTTCCCCTTTATTTACCTCCACCTTCTGCTGCTGCTGAAGCAAGTGCATTCTGTCCTGCAAGGCTTTGGAATAAGGATTTGACCTGAATTTTGAGTATTTAATACTTGTCTCATCTTTCAGCATCGTCCCAAACAACTTTTTGTGTGAGGGCGCTGAGGTGCCAAAATACAAGACCAAGTCCTTCATCCAGACTTTGCTGAAGAAGAACGACCTGGAGAAGGTGTGTGGACATTTGGACATGTGACCCTATGCTTCATTGTTCAGTGTGACATCCATCCGTGCATTCGTACATATGTGCATGTTGGGGGGTTATGTTAACCAATCATTTTCTGTCATTGATCAAGTTTTAAAAGTTGATTCCAAACACCATCCGTCGTTTTGATGAACTCAACATAAGGAATCGGCTTTTGGGGTTTTTGAGAGAACTCTGACTTGTATTTCAGTCAGTTGCAGTGTGGATATGGTGAAGCCAGTATCACAAGGGGGAAATTCACATCCTGGGTTCAAATTGGTGTTCATGTGACCTTGTTTGCGAGGATATCAGAATGTAACCGACTCAGACCGTTCGGTGCTGTCTGTAAGGTGGACTAGCAGCCTTTTGAATAGCACATTTGACATTGGACCCATGCATGTGAGGTTCCAGTAAGACTTAGTTGGGATTTAAAAAAAATATATTTTCATAACATAATGGTTTGAACCTGTAGCCTCTGGCTTGTCAGCTCTTGAAGCCCTGCCACAGAGCTACTGGACCTCCTACACTGCAATGCAGAGTGAAATAATATCGGGAAACACGAATACAAATCTAGTGGGTAAACAGACAGCGGGCAAAAAAAAAGTCTCACTCCGTCCATCTCTGTGATGGATCACAATTAAACAAGGTACAACCTGTCATTGGTGACACTGATGTTGATCTATTTCTGTCTGTCTCTCAGTTCCAGACGTGCCGCGTACGGCACTGTAAGAACGCCTTCGCCTGCAGCATTACCCATCAGTCTGGCTGGAAGCTGGCGTTTTCCGGTGACACCATGCCGTGTGACGCCTTCATTCACACAGGTCAGTACCCCCGAGCCTGAGCACAGTCTGTGGTTTATTCCAGTTGTCAGGATACAAGTTGATAAAGTAACAGCTGCCTCATATTTCCTGGATTAATGGACTCGTGTCAGCAGGCGTGTCTCTGGTTCAGAAGAAGCTTTATTTATCTGTCATTGTACAGACACACGGGGTAGCTTGCTTTCTGCATTTAACCCATCCTAATGTAGAGGAGCTCCCCCTGAGCGATGCCACCCTCAAGATGCTTCGTTCTAAACTAATCAAGAAAGGCAGTGATAAGTAGCAATCAGAAGATTGTAGGTTGGATCCCTGGTTCCTTCAAGAAAGCTTGACGGAGTGTCCTTGAGCAAGACACTGAACCCCTAACTGCTCAATCCCTGAGATGGATTGGTGACCTCTTCAGGGTGTTTCCCTGACTTTGGCCCAATGAGCACTGGGGTAGGCTCCAGCATGACCCCGTGCCCTGAGTTCAGATAAGCGGTTGATGATGGATGGATGGAATCCAAAAAAATGCCCTCATTCCTTCAACACTCTTGAAGGGGGCAGGCTCGACTCGCAGACCCTGATGGATCCCCACCTCGTTCCCCTGTTTTAAACTGCTTGACCGAATAGGCCTGAAAAGTCTTCCTGAAGACAGTGGGCACATCCGGCCATGCTGTTGGCCGGAGGTGCTCTCAGCCCTCTCCACCACTATAGTGTGCCAGTTCTCCATTACACAGACTGCCTGATTGATTTCCTCTGGGGCCTGGGAAGGCTGTGAAGTGCTTGTCTTTGTGACTCGCGTTTCTGATTCTGTTGTTAAAGGAAAGAATGCAACGTTACTTATTCACGAGGCCACCCTGGAAGATGGACTGGAGGCTGAGGCGGTGGAGAAAAGGCACAGGTGAGTGGTCATTATGGTCAAGGTGTTGAGGAAGAGCCTGCAGGGAGGAGGTCTTAAGCTTTAACCATGGGAAAGCAAATGGATTGATTAGAGGACTGAGTGGGGGAGGGATACGTGGCAATGAAGGAAGGTTTTCCTCCACTGACAAAGGCGTGCTGTCCTGGCTTTGCTGCTCAGAGATTGCAGTCATTTATGAGCACAACATCACTCGCTACACTCTGCACAAGTGCAGTGTAAGCAAGTGCATTTCTCTTTTTTAAAAACATTAATTTTTATAAGGATTTTTTCCCTTTTACACAAAAAACAAACCGACAACAGAAGAGAAACACGTCTGTTAGTAGCTTATAGGTCCTTCCATTCAGTCACAATGCAGCAATTCTGTCCTGTTCAGTTGTCATTTCTATAATTACTAGTGGCATCACCTTCGCTCCTTCTGAAATGATTCCATTTCTCCCATTTCCCTTCAAACTGTTCTTCCTGCATCCTCAAAGTATGTGTGAACCTCTCCATAGCATACATCTCCTCCACAATACTCAGCCACTGTTCTCTAGTCGATGGCTCTACCTTGTACCAGGCCCTTGCTGCTAGTCACCTATAATACCTTCACCAGGTGTTTATCTCCTCCTTGTACCTCCTCTTGTGGAATGTTCCCCAGATATAACACCGAGCACGTCGTTGGTATCTCATATCCCAGTATCTCCCTCAGCACATCCCAGACTCCCTCTCAATATCACTCCATCTTTTGACATTTCCAAAACACATATGTCTGGTCTGCCTCCGCCTAACCACACAACCTCTGGTGTGTATCTCCCCTTAATCTATGGTGTTATGAAAAACCTTCTAATGTTCTTCTACCCAAATCCTCACCGTACCCTAGAGCCAGTGAGCAGCGGATTTCTTACCAGCATCTGCTGTCTTTAAAGGGGAATCATTCCCACTGAAATGAGGTTCCAGCTAAAGGAAAGGCAAATAAAGCCGTGGAACTGAGGTTGATGTGCATAATAATAATGATAGTTATTATTATTATTAATAAATAACAGCAATCTTTTTTTATAGGGACAATGTATCACACACAAACAGGATTTGTATTCCAGCCGTTTTTCCCCGCTAGCGGGGGTTGACCGGTCCATGGATTCGTCTCCTCCAAGTCATTGACTCTCCATGAATTTTGTTGTGGAGCGAAGTTTTTATGACCGGATGCCCTTCCAGACGCCAACCCTTTAGTCGCCTCTTACGACACGCAGGGGATACGGTGGATGAATTCTGACCCCCATCCACAGAGGGGTATAGGGACAATGTATATACATTAATAATTATAAGGTAATTATGTCAGATTTAGCCACCAGGCTAATTTTCATCTGTTGTCACAAGCAGTTAGGGGTCCACTGTCTTGCTCAAGGACACTTTGACATGCTTTCCGGGGATCGAACCGCCAATCTTTTGATTACCAGGCAAACATCGTTCCTCCTGAGCTATGCCGCCCCTGATTATCTTCTGTTATGCTCACCTGTCGCCCGGCGTAACATGTGGCTGTGTTTGGTCTCCTTCCCCAACAGCACCACCTCCCAGGCCCTCGGCATCGGCATGAAGATGAACGCTGACTTCATCATGCTGAACCACTTCAGCCAGCGCTACGCCAAGATCCCTCTTTTCAGCGAGGACTTCAACGACAGAGTGGGGATATCGTTTGACCACATGAGGGTGAGACGGTCTCCTCCTGTTCACTGACTCGTTCCCCTGCCTCATCTCTGATGATGGGGGGGGGGG
>OMLC01043704.1:0-17902 GCA_900302585.1 Regalecus glesne
TATATATATATCTATTGCTATATGTATACATCTATATCTACTTGTTGAATAATGCTTCTAAATTCGACAGGATCATATTGAGATGTCACCTCCATTAGCTTAATCTGCCGGGCCCGCTCGTCCACTGTCGATGCGTTCCTCTTTTCCAGTTCCTCCATTCTCTGCTCCAGCTGTCTACCCCTCAGTTGGGCCTCCTGTTGTGCCCTGCGACACCTCTGCAAGTCCTCCTCAAGGGATAGCAGCTAAACAGGGAGGACCACAGAATAAATTCAAAATGTGATATGACTTGAATTATTTGGCAGATAAAGCACAATCACCACTTTCGTGCATGATTTTCTTTCATAAATTAAATTTCATTATGTTAAACTAATCTGAGCTGGAGGAACATCTAAGTATATGTAGCATAACCCCAAGCTTTGCAAGTGGCATGCGTCACATTCATGGCAACCCATTATCAGCCATCCTCAAACATTAGTTATCTTGTGGAATCCCTCCCTTTTATGATTTTGCTTCTTGCAAAATCACGAAAACCGTAGAAAAAAGGAAAAATGTATGGGGGACTTGGTTAAGAGTGTTGTGTTTCATACAACACTAATACCTTTATCACTCTAGCTCTGGTTTCCTTTCATCCTGGCACTGATTGTATTCAACCTCAAATTTAAGGAACGTAGCTGTACCAAGGAATGGTCCTATGGTCAAGAAGGCTAAAACATTCAGCTGATGAGTCAGAAGGAGAATATGAGCCGCACCTCTTCCTGCAGTTTTTTGGCTGTCAGTCGGGATTTCTCCAGCTCCACTCCCTTTTCCTGCAGCTGCCTCTGCAGTTCGGCCAGTTCCCTCTGACTCCTCTCTTTGGCCTCATCCACCTGGCTCTGAAGTACATCAGTTGATGTTTCGCACTCCTCCATGATATTATTCATCTGGCCAGATAGAGGAGCAGTCAGCAAAGAAGTACTATGGAGCCATAGCAGCACATTCTCTGGGAAATTCGGTATACTATGTGCCTTATCTTTATGGGAGAGACTGTTTATCACAACATCCCAAGAAACACAACCATGCTTTATTTCTCCCAAGCGACTTCGGTGTGAGGTGAGTCAAAGACAGATGTCTGCACAAACACAGAATTTGAGGGCTGATAAATTGGCCTTGGTTCACCTTTGTCTCTACCTCCCTCTAAACTCCCACTAACCATCCTCTGTAGCTGCTCCACAGTACTGTCCTGCAGCATCTTCTCCTCCTCCAGCCTGGTCTTTGTCTTCAGCAGCTCCTCTGCTTGCTTCCTCTCTTCCTCGAGCTTCTCCTTCAGCTCCTTGTGTTTATAGTTGACACTGGTCAGCTCGCTCTGTCGGAGGAACACACAAGGTTTCTAACAGTGTTTGTAAATAGGTTGAATTATCCTAATATCAATTTCAGTTAACTGGCACTCCTATACAATAGGTTGGGTCAAAAATGCAGAGAAATCCAAATTTCCCCTTGCGGGACTGATAAGGGAATCCTTTCTTTCTTTTCTTTCTTAAAGTTGGACTAAAACTGAAAGATTAGTATTTTATATCACTTATTATATTACTTAAATCGTCATGCATGTTGCACTCTAGTGGAAAAAAGAAGGTGGAATTCAGTTTTTCAATTTTTGATAGACTAGAAAACCTCTATATAAAATAAGTACATTGACCATTAACGATTTTTAAAAGAGGTCCCCCTGATTCAACTTCTTTTGGTCAATCCTCTTTTTCTTCCTGACACTCATGTCACCAGGAATATTCATTCACAAACAGTCTATCCGATCAAATCATCCACTTATAAAACACCACCTACCCTTATTGCTAGCCCTTGCTTGTACTTTTCACTCAGAGGTCAGCTTATGAATATTTATTAGGGAGGAGACTGCTCCTGAACTCCTCAGATAAGAAAAGACCCATTCTACGTGTCACAATTAGTCCCCATGTTTAGAGGGCGGACACAGACTTAGAGGGATTAAAGTTGGATGACCTTTCTGACACCTTACAGTAGATTCAAACTCACTGCTTCTGACTCATCAGCTCCTGAGGTGAACGCTCTGACCTCTGAGCTACCAGGGCCCTAAGTACCTGAGCTTCTCAGATAATGAAAAAACAACAACCACAATCATTAATTTAGGAGTGTAAAAATAAATTGTGACTGAATGTTTTATAATAAACTATTCAACATTTTAGCCATGAAAATGTAAACCTCATTAGTGATTTCAAACATTTACTTTGCATAAGGGGGTACTTTCTAGCCCTGGTCTCAAAGGGCCTCACAAGGACTTGATGGTGGCTTGAATTTCTTAGGAAATTAATGTCTTGCCACTTACCTGTACACCTTCCAGGCGTGTGAGCAGGGACTGGTTAGATCGACACATCTCCTCCTCATTTCTCCTCACATCTACAAGCTTCTCTTCAACCCGCTGCTTCTCCCTCTTGGATTAAATAAGAATATGCAGAAGAAGAAATCAGATCTCACTCATCACTTTGATTCAAGAATAATTTGTTTTAGTAACTTTATTCAGAGGGAATTTCCCCCACTCCACCTCCAGTTGCTCTGCTCTTCGCTCGAGCTGTTTCTTTAAGGCTTTGGATTCCTGGACTATGTGATGGAGTTGATCCACCTTGGTTTGCAACTCCTCCACCTGTTCTTTCAGCTTATCTTTCTCCAGACTGAGTTCCTTTGCTTGGGCTTTGACTGCACCTCTCTCCTCCTCCACCTCTACTTTCTCTTGATGAAGGAGTGCATTGCTCTGAATGGAGAGGAAAGATAAACAAGTAATACCTCAAAATGCAAAAATAACCTTTACTGAAGTACTTGGACATAAAAAGGGATCAGGAAAAAAGTTTAAATCATTCTTATTACCTCTTTTTCCTGTTCTATAGCTCTCAGGACCTTATGAACCTCTTGCTCATATTCTTCCTTCAGAGCGGTCATCTCTCTGTCGTGGCTTTCCACCTCCTCTTTCAGCGCCCCCTTCAAAGCACTGAGCTCTCTCTCTCTTCGGTGCAGCACATCCTCCTGCTCTTCCTGCACCTTAAGACTCTCCTGAAAATCCATACGCAGCTGGACCATTTCCTAACCAAGACATTGGTCAAAAACATCACTCTGAATGCAAACCTGTGGTCTGTATTGATCATTGTGGCACATCCTTTCATTGAAAAAAGGTCTATTTCCCTTACTTTGAGAAGAACTTCTTTCTCTGTATTGATTACTTCAACTTCTGTGGCTTGGTCCAGCTCATCATGCATTTCAGACAGTTGATGCTGAAGGTCTTTCATCTCTGTTTTTGATCTATCTCTCTCTGCTTTCACACATGCCAGCCTGACACAACACACAGGAAAAAAATAAAATAAGCAAGAAGACATTTTTGTTTGGTCCAATTATTCATAACATTTCCTCAGCACCCTCATAGAAATCGGCTTTATTTCATTGACATATATACCACTGTATTTTTTATAAGAGTGACCTTGACTAGATTATTAGGAGTTTATATCTTTACCTCTGTTTGGTCGACTGAAGCTCTACTTCCATTTCAGCCAGTCTTTCTCTGAGTTTAGCAAGATCAGTCTGACATTGAACCAACTCCTCCTGAAGAGCTTTTTTCTCTGTTCTTGCCTTTTCACAGGCCTTTGCTAGAGTTCTTTCATTCTTTAAAATATAAACACATCAGAGAACAAATATAATAGAAATGAAATTCAAAGTTATTGGATGGGAAAAAATAAGTTCTTAAAAAAAACTTAGTGGTAATACAGGAGAGGGTACCTTGTTCTCAACCTGTAGCTGTGTCTTCAACTCAGATAGCTGTTTCTCCAATTCTGTCTTTTTCTCCTGCAAAGCCTTTGCCTCTGTAGCATAATCCTACAGCATTTGGAGAAAAAACAGGGAGTTGTCACAAGTTTATGTCAAGGACATCTATTGGACAAGGACATCTAATGGAACTTGACAGTGATCTATCTACAAGGCTACGAGGCTATCCCAAAGCTTACTTTCTCCTCCTCCACATTTTCAGCTGTCTTCCACTTCAATTTGTTGATTTTATCAAACAGCAAATTGACTTTCATTTGGGTGGTGGGGTCATTATCAGTTGTTCTGAAAGGATGGAATGACAATCAAGACACTAATGGATGAGTATAAATTAACATAACATTTTAGCAAACGTCATCATGTCCCTTTTAATAGCATTACATTTCTGTATATTTGTGACACTGAAGGTTTGAAGGTCCACAATTTGACCAGAATGATTTTAAAAAAGAAACTGGCATTGGTGTGTCTTTAAGCAAGAAATGTATCCTTAACAGCTTTAGTTGGAGTACCTCAGTAGCCAACACTAAAGAAAAAAACATAAAAGGCAGCTCAAATGGTGTGGACCATTGTCGGTGTTTAGCAAATTTAAGTGTAACTTCAAAAGAGAAAGGGAAGTTTTGCACGAGACAATTTAAGGTTTCTTTAAAAGGTTTCTTTAAAAAAAACTTAAATGCACTGTGGTGTTTCAAAATGGCACTAATATATACTTCAAAGTATTCAATGTTTGGACAGTGTGAAAGTGAGAATGAAGACCATATTTCACAAGTGCTGTGTATATCAGTCCATGCTCTGCATTCCAATCCAATGTGGGTTTGAGTACAACCAGCTGGAACATCAACATCTTATCTGACTACTCTAGATGACCAAATTGCTCGGAGACATGCGTACTAATCATCAACAGTTGGCTAAAATAAGAAAAATAAATAATGCTTATGATAAATAGACTTTCTCTTGCTTAAAGGTCAGCCAAATGGACAGTGTTTCTCAATTGTGTGGAACTAAAGGTAAATTACAAAGACAAAATGATGCTTTAAGTTGGGTTAGCTGACAGTTGTCTATACTCACCCATCTTTCAGGTAAGTAAACAGTATCAGTTTTGCTGTGTCTTCATTTGGGTCAACTGAAAGCTCTTGCTGTCCTCTCAGAATATCAGGAGTGACCTGATAATGAAATACATGTCATATAAAGACTTTTTAAAAAAAAATGAGATTGGGCCCGGTTGTAAAACTGTATACCTGGATATCTCTTTCATCAGATTCATCCGTGTGGTTAGTTGATAGCGATCTTGACAGAGGAGCTTTCTCCATTCTGTTTAGCCTTTTCACCGGCAGTGCCTCCTTGTCACAAGGCACTTTAAACAGCTGTGTAGATAACTTGCTCTCATCTCTCTGCTTTGCCATAGTTGGGTCTTGACTGAAGAACTTGTCTCTGTATGGCTCAGGGGCACCAGTTACACCTAGGGTTTGAGTCTTGACACCTGACATAGAAAGGGCCATGCCAGGGGGGGAGGAGGAGGCTGATATTCGGTTGCTATCAACACTGTGTGACCTTTTACGGTCTTCAGCATCCATCCTGTTTCTTGGACCACGCCTTCCCCTCCAATGGGAGCTATTAAACTGGTCTATCAATTTCCCTACAGATGATATGGAGTCCCTGTTCACCGAGTTTGGAGACCTGGCAGAAAATGTGATGCCTGTGGAAGATGACTGGTTCTGGGCCTCACTTTGGTCTTGTCTTGAACCTTCGGCAGGAAGAGGGATTCTGGTCTTGGACACACTTGCTACCTTGGTTGTCTCAGCTTGAAGATTACTCTGCAATTGTCCTGGTAGGGAAAGTGCTGCTGTTTGTGGTGGAATGAGGGGTTCGAGGTTATTGTTTTGAGGGTCATAAGGTTTAAGTATCTCTGGATGTCTCTGATAATTAAACATGGAGGAGGTTGCAGTCCTCTGTGACATAGAGGAAGAATCTCTATAAAACCCCAGTCTACTGTTGGGTTCTTCTTCCATAGTTCTTCCTACCAGACTCCCCCTAACAGCTAGGCTGGGATCTGACAGGTGGGCAGAGGCATTCTTGTGGCTCTCCTGGCTGCCATTGTTCAAAACGACATAAGAATGACCTTTAATCCCTTGAACTTGCACCCTCACTCCAAAAACATTGTCAGGGCTGCTTCTGGGGCTGTCTTGCAGCATGCAGCCCCTCTGTAGCATGGACTCTGAGGAAGAACTCATTTGGTGATTCTCCATTTAGACTACTGTGGATTTAAAGAGGATGCCCTTGATTCAACAGCTTCACAACTGTAAAGATACAAACACATTTACAGAAATGCATGTTATAACTTTTGTATAAATAAAACGATAACACATGAAGCGATACACAAGAATATCCTTGCATGGGAAGAAAAGAAAGAATGCATCAGTCATGAATGATATCAGGTTTGGACAAGGTATATGTTTACAAAACAGCTATTAGCAGGGCCTGGGGTACTGTGGGACAACGTCATCCCGTGAACACCTTACGCAGTTGCAATTGCAAGCAAACAAGCATAAAGACACCAAATGGAAACTGACAACACACTGACCCGCTGTGCAATGACAACAGTTTCTTCTGTGTGTCCATGACACTGGCTATTGTATAGGCAAAGTTGAGCACACGACATGATGACTACATCTGGCCTCGGTCAATCGTTGATTGCTGTCATTCACCATATAGTATGACACTCCGGCAAACTTGGTCAAACAACTATATTACTGTGTAACTGTGAAGCCAGACGAACAAAAGCACACACAAAGTATTGTGCGTTTGACAATCTCCTGTTAAAGGCACACACAAATCTAATGGCTACGTCAACGAGACCTGATTAGGACAGCAGTTAAATCAACGTGTTATTGAAACGACCTCATTGAAAACTTTTCACAACCATACAGAAGAAAAAGTTAGGAGTTTTACATATAAACAATATGACACAACAACTCTGATTTAGCGCCTGTATTTTAGACACAAGGATGAACTCCGTAGTACGAGTTAACTCGTCGCCGTTGTCATCCTGTTTTGTATGAGTAATGTGTAGCTTGTACTCACATCCAGTTGGGATCGCCCCCGGGACATTAAACTTAATGTAAATAGAGAATAGTATGTCGTTTTAAACAAACAGCAAATTGAATGGATGTTATCATGGACAACTTACCTTATTTCTATGTGCTGTGCGTTGTGTTTTAGCTGTTTTAGGGGAGTCGTCTTGACATGGAACCGTAGGCTAGGTGAGCTTAGGTATTATACCAAAATGAGCGGCTGTAAAAAAAACTGTAACCATCGTTATCCTGACTTCGCAGAAAGGACCACCTGTGGAATCGTCGCAAGATGGACTGAGGCACCTCTTGGGACGTTACCCTGAACTTATAACCACTAGATACCCACACCTAAAAGTTGACCGGGGATGGGAGGAGTCGGAGGTGTCCGCCCCTCCGTGCAAAAGACCCTCACAATTTCCGACCGTCGCAGATTTTCATGCAACACCTCTGGCAATCGTTGTTGGGTCAGTTTTTGTTCTCTCTAGATCCGTACCCTTTTATATTACAGTCACATATCTTTATTGCAAGTGTAATTCAACGACACTAGCCTTCAATAAAGAATCTAAGAATATATGTTCGAAAAGAAGCAGGAGGAAGTTGCTATTTATAATTCCCTGCTCCTTATTTCTAGTAGATATTTCTGTTTCTCTGCTTATAGATGACAAAATGAACACACACATACATAAGATATTGGAAAAAGACATTTATTGCTACAATAGCATTTAACACATATCTAAAGGCTAACTAAAACTGTACACATATACATGTTATGATAGGTTCTTTTTTCTGATTATTTGTGTAGCATTGCGATAAGTAAACAAGATATCAATGCATTCTACAAAATTATTGTATTGCTTGGGGGCTGAAACATCTAAAATGTAATAAGCAACCGTCAGTAAAAATGGATGGGCCTTCTTGTGCAAAATGTATAGTGACAAAATCAAGTAGAGAAACTATCAAACTCACAATATTTGTAGAAAATATAACTTACATGACTTACAAAAACAAAACAAAATTTCTATCAAAAAACTCAAACATGCAGTGAGCCATTATGGAACATAGATACTATTCCTGAAAGCTGAGGTGAAATCCAGAGGGTAATAACACTGGAATGCATTGTTCTCTATCTTGTCAGTGAATCTGTTATATTTTATCATTTTTGCTTGCCAACATAGCTGTTGCACAAATTTGTGGCAAACAAGTGATAACGGCTCACATATGATGTTGACATATTTAGGAACATTCCTGGAGATCTGTTCATTCACAGAATGGTCAAACTCCAATGAGAATCACACACACAAAGATCAAAAGTGTGTCAAGTGTGTCACACCCTTACATCCCAGTGGACCAACACACACACACGCACACACACACACACACATGCTCACGCACACACACACACATACATGCACTCATACACACGCACATACACCCACACACACACAGACACACACACACGTTAACATACAAAATTACATACATACATACATACATACATACATACATACATACATGAACGTGGGAATGTCAGTCCTCTGAGTTTGCAAAAAAAATACACATAGTAAATGATGATACAGTGGCAAAAGTAAGTTCACAATATATCTGCCCTTTCCAATCCCAGCAACTAACAGAATACCATTCTCCACTTGTTTTTTATCTTTTAGATATATTCAAACAGAAAGATAATCAATAAATATAAAGTATATACAAAGCATCTGCAGCTTACAGTTATGATCATATTTAGGCACAAGTTAAAAGGTCCATTTGGGAGGTGAGATGATTGTTAAACTGCATCACACTGCAGACGGAGAGCCCCTCCTCTCAGCTCTGCTATGAATTCAAAGAAATGTTGGACGTCCTCAAGGGTTGACTGACCTATTGACCTCCACAGTTCAGCAGATCTCTTTCTTTTTTGGGGGGGCGTTCTTCATACATCTGTGTGATACAGTCATATTAGAAATAGTTTTAAAATCTTTATGTAGGAGACACCAAATCCAGATTCACTAATGGTAATTTGAAGGTTTTTAATCAAAAGTGAAAAATTCTTGGGGCATATACAAAAATTACTTAAATCTTATCATCAAGTATTTCATTGAAATATACTCGATCATTTATGAATTTAATTTGTCATACAACAATTTGCTTTACCAGGTAGTTGATTCAGGCGTTGGTAGATGCTTAGAGGTGACCCAGAGGGTTGGCTGTGTCTGACAGGCCGGTGTTGAAGGCAAGATGCAAGGACTGGGGGTCTGTCAGGACTGCAGATGCCTTCTCTTCCTCTCTTCTCCGCAAACAAGCTGCCTTGGGGTTCAGGTTTCTCTCTGCGGGATTAAAAAATCAACAGTTTGGAATGTGACTCTATAAAAAAGAAGCAGAAATGTAATACTATGTGGATATAAACCATTTTATTGTTCAGTTTGACACTTTAGGATTTGAATATCTTTATTGTGTATGTGCTAAACTAATGCGGCAGCCTTCAATGCTTGGAGAGAGATAAACCTAATTGTCAACTGATCAGTTCATGCTCATCTATAACTCAATGCATTTCTCTATTAAATCATTTGCACGGTATCCTTCTTTAATTTCATTTTGTTTAGAGGATACATTCATAGTCAAATTAAATACTTTGATTTGAATTTGTCTCAACAGATTTCCTGGAAACATGACTGTAAGACTGTTAAGAAATTACTAATTTGTATATTTTTCCCAGGAGGCACAATGATGTCATATTGGGGAATGACTCAATGGGTCACTGATAAATCATTTAAGGGACACAAGGTGACTCTTAGACTCACACTTCAGAAAAAAAGTTTCCCATCTCAGGGGCACCCACTAGTTCCTTTCATTTATGTTCATCATTTTCTACACTGCCCCTTGCCCCTGTCCAAGGTGTTTTATCTCGCCCTCACATTCTTCCCTTCCTTTACATTCTCTATCCCTAGTTGTCTGACTTGCCAGAGAAAGGAAGAGGCCCCTGTCTGTGTGTCTCCCTCCAACAGGGTTGGGGGAGGTGGGGGATGTCAGAGAGGTGGTTATACAGCAGTCTGCCCCTGCCCAGATGGCCCCTCCTGCCACGGGGATGTACTGACCTCTGACCTGTTGTTCTAGACTAAGAATTACAGCCACGGCCTGGTGCAGCACCAGCAGTTTGGTCTGAGGTTTCTCGCTCTTCAAGTGAAGTTGGCACATATGGCCCAGCTCCTTAAAGGCTTCGTTGATGTCTCGCACACGCAGGCGTTCACGGGCATTGTTGGCCATCCTCCTCTCACGCTCACGCTCCGCCTTTTGCTCGGGACTCAAGTCTTCATCTTCATGGATACTGCGATGAAAAAAATTAGGTGTAAAAATTTATCAGAATGTTTGTGAATATATATATATATATATGGTCCATTTCATAGGCATGACAATGAGATTTGTTAAAGGATAAGAAAAGTGGATCAACTGTAAAATCATGACACGGTAGCTCCCTGATGAGACATACTGTGGATTCATACGCTATCTGCTGGCACAAAACTAGAATTGCATTTGCTTCTGTAGAGGTCTCTTTTATAAAAGATGGCCGTGATTGAGTGATGGGGTCCAAACAGCCGCTTATTCAATGTAGTCTTGCAAAAACATCCTTACACTAAACGTCGTCATAGTCCAACCATATACTAGGTAGTAACCTAGTCTTACTTCTAGTGTCATTTATCTTTAGCAGTGTAAATTAGAAACACACAATGCACATATGTTAGCATTAAGGCCTTTCTTTGATTTGGAGGGTTAGCAAAATGATCAGCCCCTGACTGCGTTTTGTAGTATTTTCTCCTTTTGGCTCTCATGCTGTTACAATGGTGTAATGTAAGTAAATGTTTTTCCCACACCAGATTGCCGAATTGCTTTTTTCTTTTAGGGCAAATGAATTTACCTTGTCCTTGTACTGCTGTCTCCTTGGTGTTTGAGTTCACTCTCCTCATCTGATCTCTGGCTGTCTGAGCTGTGGCTGTGGTTGGTGTGTGTCATCTCTTCCCTCTCCCTTCCTTCCAGCTTAAGGTCAATGCTAGACAACATTCCGAGATTACCCGTGGCTGTGCAAAAAAACAAAATCTATATCAGAGGCTGCAAAATACAAATCTTTGACATTTTGGTCTTAAAAATGTGAAATATTTCATGCAAATTGACTTAAAAGAACTGTAAATGATTCCAAAAATTTGGTGTGGTAGGAAGATACAGACGATATGAGCCCAGTGATGATCAGATAAGTATGAGTATCCTCTACCTCCTTCTTGCATGGTCTGAAGTGAGGCCCGCTGTCTGAGTGGGTATGGTTGGCCACTTTGTGTCCGGCTCTGAAACATGGAGTGGTTGTTGTTCATACAGACGTGCTCAACCTGTGTAAGACACAAAAATGGACACCATCAAATGAAGGTACTGCACGTGAATAATATCCCTTTGTTCATTAGTCCTCGGTCGGGTATTTACCAGATAAGCCCCTGAATATTAACCGGTGATGATGTCACCCATAAACCTCTTCAAGACCTCATGCACTGCCCACCAACACCCAAACATGATCTTATCACTAACAGATCACAAAAATCAACATCTACCCATTGTTTCTAGCATATCCCTGAATTAGACCAATTAATTCAATCTCCAAGGATCCCAATCCTTCCCTTATAACTGCCATATCTTACCCAGGGCAAACCCCTACACTCAGCAGTATCAGGAAGGATTCACTTCCGACACATTATTCATAAAAACAAAAGATGATTTAATATATCACCCCTGAGGGTTAGATTAAAAAGACTCCCTCTGCACATTCATCTAGTTCGGCTGGACTATATATAATCCACCAGTCTGAAGGGGAAACATGGCAAAGTGAGAACACATGATGCCCACATCCCAACCATCATAACATAGTGGCGTATTTGATCCAGATAGAGAATTCTAGATGAGGTTCATGCAACACGACATTCCTCATGTTTTTCTCTTTTACCCGGGCACTCAAAGCGCTTTAAAACATATGCCTTACATTCGCCCTTACGCTGATGGTGGGGGCTGCCATGCAATCCACCAACCTGCTCATCAGGAGTCAGTTAAGGGTTCAGTGTCTTGCTCAAAGAAAGAAAGAAAGAAAGGATTCCCTTATCAGTCCCGCAAGGGGAAATTTGTTCTCTGCATTTTTGACCCAACCTATATTGTATAGGAGCAGTGAGCTGCCAACATCTGGCGCTCGGGGAGCAGTTAGGGGTTAAGTGTCTTGCTCAAGGACACCTCGACACACTCTCTGGGGGAGCCGGGGATCAAACCAGCAACCTTGCAGTTTCTAGAAGATCCGCTCTACTTCCTGAGCCATGGCTCCATGTTGGTTCATTGACAACACAGCATGTAGACATAACACAGGGGTAGAAAAAGTCTAAAGCTAAACTGCCTCTCCAGTGCTTCTGTCTACCTACATTGACCTGTGTGCACATCTTTTTAATTGTTTTATCTTATGCTTCAGCAGGATAGGTAGGATATGGATGCTTACTTTGAGACATTTGATCAGGGGAATTTTACTTGGCCAAATGGCTGTTTTTTGTTTCATATGAGCATATTTTCCTCATTCAGCATGTTTTTTTCTTCTTTTAAGAGGGCTTTTTCTGAGTGGTTACAGCCATAAATGCTAATAACATTCCCAGATTTGGACCGGCGAGAGGCCTGTTTGTCATTACTCTCAAACTGTTCTATATAGATGTCTCGATGCACGCTCAGTAATCCAGGTAAGGGAATCACGGAAAAGGTGAATCGGTTCAACTGGATCAGAAGTTTATTCAGAAATGTTGAGTTGAACCTTTTCATCTTTTCTGTGTTCTGTGCAGACTTTCAAGGCTAGGATAATGTATGGCATGAAAGTGTTTACATGGCTTATGAAATTGAGGTCTGTTACTGGGCTAACCAAAGATCCAAACGGCGTCTGACTATGTCAGGTGATGTGGAGATCCAGTGTTGGCTGACATACTGTGATATATATTACATCTATGACAAAGTACAGATTTTCTTTGTTTGCTCCCCTATTTTAGGTCAGTTAGTGGTGAGAAGTGTGCTGAAGTGTCCTTGAGCAAGACCCTGTTCCCTCAACTATCCTGGCCTGTAATGAACTGGTGACCGACCTACGGTATGTTCCTAGCTTTCACCCAATGATAAATCAAATAGATTCCAGTGACCCGAGCTCAGATAAGTGGTTGACGATGGATCTCCTATATTGTTTGGGAGTTAAACTACTTAGCAACAAGTAGTGGCTTAACGAGATGTTTTAAGATGATTTGTCTTAATCTTCCACAAACTGCTTGGTAAAATAACTGATTGTATTCAATAACTAGGGTGGCATGGCTCAGTGGGTAGAGCGGTCACCTGGCGATCGGAAGGTTACAGGTTTGATCCCCGGTCCTGCAGAAAGCATGTCGAGGTGTGCTTGAGCGAGACACTGAACCCCTTACTGTTCCCTGAGTGCCATATGTTGGGAGCTCACTGCTTCTACAGAATAGGATGGGTTAAGATGCAGAGAAATCCAAATTTCCCCTTGCAGGACTGATAAGGGAATAAGGAATCCATTTAAATCCACATGCACGTACACATGCATATATAAACATACACTGAACTTCCCTGCAAGTTCCCACTTTGCATATTTCCATACACACTGCCAAAACCTAACTCCAGGATTTTAAAACGATGTATATTTACCATATTTGACATGTGACAGGTGGCGGATAGAGCACTGGCAGAGCTGTGGCCATGATTGTTCTGGTTCAGGAGGCTGTGGAGGTCACTGGAAAGACCCATGGTGGGACCCACGGCGTGGTTCCTCAGAACATGTATCACATCATCCAATCTGTCCAGCCGGTCTTCCACCTGAGACTAGAAACAGTATGGAGGAGATGTTCCAAGTGAAACAGAAGACATTTTCATTAGAATAATGAACACCTTGGCACATTAGATGACCTGAAGGTTAGGGCATATGACATCAAATCAGCTCTAGGGTCCTTACCATAGATATAAGAGAAGACTCATAATTGGGTGAGACTGCGGCTTGAAGTGAAGTCCGGGACCACATGCTAGTGCCTGGGGAGGGAGAGAACAACCAAAGCAGACTTTAAGAGAGAGGATTTCTATTAAATTAAAAAAATGCGTCCATATGTTTGCCTTTACAGAGGCTTTCCACAAGCATGGTGATATCCGGTACCTGTGGCCTCAGCAGTACATGGGTGCGGAGATGGGGACCCCACTGGTGTGGATGAGCTGGAGGGGAAACTGCTGCTGGTGTGATCAGGGGAATAAATCTGGTCACAGAGAAAGGGAAGACATAAGACCAAGAAGAGTAGCACATGGATCATTTTAAAAGTACAACTTGTCATTTCTCCAGAGGATTTTACAACCACGGCCACAGCCTTTGGTGAGGGCTCGTAAACCAAACTCAACTCATCAATTCTGGTCCTTTTACTAGTCAGCAGCCAATAAAGAGTCCGGCGCTGGCAGTGTGGCTCTGAGCAGATATGCAATGAGTTGTTACAAGGAGGCAAGAGTTGCTATTTCCCTTTTGCAATACACCACCTGGGTTTTCAAGGCTTGCTTTCTTCTGCTATGGTTTGACCAAATGAAAATAACAGCCAATAAAAGAGCCAGAGTAGAGGATACTTACTGAGGCCAGAGCTTTTCCCAAGGCATCGCCTGTCTGTGACCCTCCTGATAGATTGCCTTGGCTCCCTGAGACTAAAAAGAATACAGGTCTTAAAATATCGGGGCTGAAGGTATTAGGGGTTGTTTTATACAAGAGAAGGAGGAAGACAGGGGATTCTATTTCCCCAGTCTCACCTGTTGTGTTCTCTGTGCCGTTGGCTGAAGGGGCGCGTGAAGACGTATGGTTGCGATGGAAAGTGGACATAGGGGGAAGACTCCGATGCATATCAGGAGCCCTCACTGAATGTGGAGAGTAAACCTGAGGAGAAATTAACCCCACAGTAAATCTCCATGGGTCAAAGGTTATCATTGCTCATCCAAGGTCCATTAAGTAAATCTCACCAGGTGATTGTGTGATGGCAGATTGCTGTAGCTCCCCGGCTGGGACGGTGTCCCCCCCAGACCACCTTCATGGCCTTGCTGGCTCAGTTCATTTGTGGCATTCCAGATGTCAGGTGAAATGTCTGTCCCCTCTGAAAATCCAAGAGGGACATTTCTTAGTCTTCACTCCAAAATATGTCAAAGTACCAAATCCTACATTCAGGTATCTTTAGCAGTCTCTAAAGAAAAGCTAAATCCTCTAAGAATACTCCCCACCCCCAACACACACACACACACACACACACACACACACACACACACACACACACACACACACACACACACACACACACACACACACAGACACACACACACACACACACACACACACTTTGCTTTGCATGACTAGCATATGGTACACATGTTTCTTACTGCCTTCTTCCACATTTTGACATGCTACATTAAATTGGCAAAGGAATCTCAGCTGGGTCCGGCTTTTCTGGGACACACAAGCGCATTGCAAGTACTAAAACAGCGTGACAACATCATTGAGATACAATGAGGTTTCTTCACTTAGCTCCGTGGAAGTGAAGTGGTTTGTCTAAACCCTGCCCCCTTGATCTGTTGACTAGGATTGACTGGCATCTAGGAGTGTTAAATAGCTGGGATTATTTCATTGTTTGGATAGGATCCAGTCATTGCTGTTGGATTTGAGCAGTTTGAGCATGCTGTCTCATTTAGCATCAGGAAAACAAGTAAAATGTAAAGTGAGGATGCCTGTCACTCAGTAAACATGATGTGTAAGATGCGTGGACGCATTGAGCTCACCGAAGAATGTACCGGCAAAAATATTGCTGGGGACCTTGGTGGATGGATGTGAGGACAAGTTCTGGTTGATGTCATCATTATTCGGAGACTGTCCGTAAATCTACAAAAGAAAGGTCGAGAACTTAATTGAGTTTTTGTCTGGAGATATTCTCAAACATTAGATAGTGCACACAGCAAAACAGTTCTCTGAACTAATAGGGCCCATATCACATAGAAGGATCACAGTCACACAAACGCAACCCTACCACAACTTTTTTTTTTAAAACAGAGGCAATATTATAAAGGAAACAATGCAGAGAGCTGATGCACACTTAAAGCTATTGTGATAATCCGTAAGCTGCAGATCCATGCACCTCCTCATCCGGATTTAGGAAGCATTCACCGGGAGAAATCCCTGCCCTAATCACGATCAAGTTCTGCTGCGCACAGAAGATTGGGATGGAATTTCATTTCAAATGAATTTAAATGAAATGCCCTCTTGTGCTGTCTGTTGTTTGGAAAGACTCCCGACCGAGAATGTTGAAATCATCTTAACATGATACCCCCGTGTAAATCACATATTCATGGAGGAAGAGGCTAAAAAGACTTTTAAAAAAAAGATGTAAGAGTTTAAATTCAGCTAGCGTCAGCATTTGTTCCTAAACTAACTGAAACATTGGTCTGCGAACTGCACATAATGAACACAAAACGCACCAACACATGCTCACGGATTCAAACGCACCGAGAGGTCTGGGCTGCACCTGCACCTCCCTCCTTCTGCTTTGATGTGCCCCAGGAAATGAAAATAAACCTCCCTGCGCAACATCAATCGGGTGTCAGTTACCCGGACGACAAGTTCTGTAAAGCAGGCTATTAAAGACTCTCTTGAGTATGCTCATGCAAACACCAATATATATGCACACATACGAAACACACACGGGTGCGCGTGCGCGCGCAGACACACACACACACAGACACACACACACACACACACACAGACACACACACACACACACACACACACACACACAAAACTGAGCCACGACCCTGGCTGGCATGAGTCCCATGGTGATTGTGGGCTAGGCCAAACAGAGGAGCCCCTGCCGGCACTGGCCCTGTCTGAGCCGTCATGGACAGCATATGGCGGAGGATAAAGCCAATTGTCCTCCTTACCATCAGCATAGCAGGCGACCCGTTAATAATGGTCACACCCCCGCCCCAGCACGCCCTCTCTGGCCCCAGTTGGAGAGGGGCCGTCACCATGGCATCCTCTTTTAGCAAAGCATTGATTTAGGAACCATCAATCATGGCATCACAAATGATAAGGGACTTTTCTGCCAATAAAGAGCCCAACAAAATGAGATTTCTATCTATGAAAAACTACGGCCCCTGAATTTTACTCCCGTGAAATATATTTTGAGACATTTTTGCTGAAGCAGTACAACCGGACTGATTTCTTTCCAAAATTAAGTTCTGTAGAAAAAGAAACAACCGAATTTTGATTTCAAACAAAGGACACGCCACTGTTTAATTGCAAATCTATGATGCATTATCATGCCAGATGAGGAATATCAACTTGCTATTCAAGTCCTGTGCCGTGATTCCACCATGGCCAACTCTAGCCACATGCAACCAATTTTCTGCTTCTGTGATCCATGATGTCTGGATATGGTTAGTCTCACAGAGATCAAAGCTGCCTTTGATAATAGCTGCAGTGGCGTAGGGACAGCTCCAACATAGCAGGGTTAAATCAAATAGAAATGCAGCAATCTGCTTCATGTCAAGATGTTTTCTGCCGGTCGGCCTGACTACACCGTGCCCAGTTATTATGAGGTGGGACTCTAACCAGCTTAAAACGAGTTGACTGAGCTGAAAACACATAGGATCCAGTGTTACATGGCCTATTGAGAGTGGCAGATCACTAATTAGGAGAGCAAGCAAGTTAGATATGGTGCTGTTGCACCAGAACTTTAGTGAACAGCCTACACTTGAAAAAGCTGCAGCCAATGGGGGGAAAAATAATATTCTCAATGTGTATAGTGCTGTATACAAACTACTTACAGAACACTGACATTGGCACACCCAGCAAAAAAAGACATTTTCTAAAGACAATGCTTTCTCTCTCTCTCTCTCTCTCTCTTTCTCTCTCTCTCTCCCTACTTCCCCACATGAATGTGAGCCGAGAGACGGGCCTGTCTCCG
>OMLC01043704.1:17931-27988 GCA_900302585.1 Regalecus glesne
AGATAAACTAAACAGCCAACATAGTTTATGAAACTTTGGATTAAACTGAATGCATACACACATTACTGTATCTCCTATGGCTACTGATGGAAGTTTTGGATCATACCCGTCAAGTCAATTTCCTTTTATATAGCCCATTCTGACAAATTTTTGGAAATTGCCTCAGTGGACTTTACACTAACAGAACATCCTGTCCTTAGACTCTCACATTGAATAAGAAATAACACCCATGTCAGAGGAAAAAAATGATTAAACTAAGAACAAGTCCATTTACCATTTTATCATCAAAACTGCTGTGGACAAATGGGGAATATCGAGGAAGTGAGTGTACTATTTAGCTTATGGAGAGTTTTACAGAAGTGACCAAATATAAATGCATAAGCACTGTCTCCTATCATTACATTTACCAAAATTAAATTCCACTAAGAACTCCTATACACAGAGGTCTGTCATCTCAGAGATAGATAGAGAGAGAGAGAGAGTTGAAATGTACTCACTGGTTTCATGTTGTAGCAATACATCAATGAGTTGTTGCCTGTCCCAGAGAAAGGATAAGCACAATACATAACTCTTTCTGATTCAATACGAGATTCCAGTCACCCCACAGTCAACACAGGTCCTCTCTCTCCTTCCACTGACATGTACATAGTACACATGTACTCCCTCCACTACCCTATCCTGCTGGTCATGCAGCTACCCGCAGACAACTTATGCAAATGAGGACTGAACCATTCTAGGTAGGAGGAAGGGGTGACCAAAGGTGGGTATAAGTATATGTTAAATCTACAAAGTGTAATCTCTTTCATTCTAGTGCATATTCGGTAAAAGAAAAATCAATCACTTTATTGCTTAAAACCATTAATAAAAACTCTTATAAATGGCCAGAATAATTAGAAGTGTTTAAGGCATGCTTGTTGTTTGCATCGTTGCAACATGGTATGGTCAAAAAGGAAAACAGCAGCCAATAATAAACTGATATTTTGGGGGATTGTCCTTACATAATCAATCATCTCATCTTGATCAGAGTGAAGATAACACCTCTCAATGAGAGCCAAATAATTCTTTTCTTGGTTGACTGTCATCCTATTCACAGTCAAAATAACCAGGTATGCTGAGATACGGAGGATCGGCACGCCAGTGCCAGCACCAGATTATCTCCAGTTATATAGGTAGAGGTTTCTAGTAAACAGAGAATACATCCCCTTTTCTGACCTACATTTTCAATTAGAAGCTGATCTTAGTTTGTAAACACGTGTGGCCGGTTGAGCTCCTCAGGAGGCCGGGTGAAAAGTTATTTATACTGTTTGTCTGTCTAGGTACTGTGCTAAATCACAGCGCACCACCCTTCTACTTGGTCTCCGTGTCTGAGCTATAATCCTTGTCTGCCGCCCCGGGCTTCCTGTCACACTATGGAGTATATAATATATATTGCTAAATAGTAACAGTTCTTGGGATATGACCTTATCTGTGTCCACAGCTTCGTATCTCTGCATAGAAGTCATGTAAAAGCCACCCATAGTCAGTCAAAGACCAGACTAATATAAGTATAACAACATTTTAATATAACGTATACTATTATGATTTGGTAAAGTACAACAAAGATTTCCATTCAACTAAAACGTTTTTCAAATGTAGTAATATCACAATTACATGATCTATAAATGATCCAAGAAGTGGAGCCGTACTGCAATGCATTGCATTGTTGATGTTTTTTTTCACGTATTATTTTGGAGAAGTGTGCCAGACAGGAAATCACTACAGTTGACACAGTTTGAAAACCTGGAGCATGGCACGGTGTCCTATACCTGGACAGACTTCCAGGTATAGGATACCGGGCCATGCTCCAGGTTTTCAAAACTAGTCAAACAACTCAAAAATCTTCTCAAACAATTCCCACTCAGGCAGCTGTGAAGTCCACATCCTCTGCAAACCGTTGCTAGACTGTTTACACTCGTGCCACAGGGGGATTACGTGTAATTGCCGCCAAACAAACAGTGTTTTGGAATCTATCTGATGGATGTCAGAAAAAGAGCATGATAGGATGTTTCTAGAAGTATTTCAAGATTCACAGACATGAACAGGCAGGTAGGAATTTGGTAAAAATTCATAACCGATCTTTAGTATCTTTACACTAACTTTAGTATTGATCAGCACAGGGGGAGACTTGGTGACCTCAGGCGAAACATCCAACATTTAATACTGATTAAATTATTAAAAGGTGTTGCGCCCACTTACTACGAGTGCTGGAAGAACTTATGAATGATTTTTTAATATGCCTCTAGTTCTGCCTACCACTCTGCTGCTTGTAACACTGCAAATTTCCCCTTGTGGGACTAATAAATGAATATCTTATCATATTCATATGGCACTTTCCTAATCTACCAGCCACTCACAGCTCTTTACCCTGTATGCCGAACATTCACAAACTGATGGGGGAGACGGACATGCAAGGCACCAACCTGCTCATCAGGAACAGTTGGTTGGGGAAATTCAGCGTTTTGCTCAAGGGCAATTTGACACGCTCTCTGGAGGAGCTGGGAATCAAACCAGTGACCTTCCGATCACTAGATGGCCCTGCTTTGGCTCTTGAGCTACGCCGCCCGCTATGAAGGAGACGACTGTTTGGAAAGTAACCCTGTTGTCAGGGCCTGTCTTAGGGAAGAGATACACTGACCTGAAGTGCCAAGTTAATACCAACCGCTGCTCTAACATCCCTTCAAACCACTAACCAAGCTACAAAGTCCCCGTAGGTTACAAGTCAGGGTCTAATCCCTCTCCTGAGTATCAACGCAAACATTAACTGGGTTAGCAGGTCATCTATATAGGTCTCTCTACTAGTCTCTTCAGCTATACCAGTAAACTCATATGTGGATGTTTACTTCATTTAAGTAAATGTTGAATTCACAGCGTTGAGGTTTTTTTTGTTGCAATTGTGGATATGTTTGCCAGCAGAATTACATTATACATTGTTTTGAATCATACTGAAATAATGAAATGCTATTCCATTCAAAATAACAGGAAGAATGACGACAACTGAATGGCTTCTGACAGAATTAAACTGTAAAGGGCCCACCAGGAAAATAAAAGTAGTCCTACACTAAGCATAAATTTATCCCACCTCAGGAAAATGATCCATGAGAAAATATATACAGTCCTCTGACCCTGAACTTTGCATCATTCGTAGTTGATTGTAGTCTTGTCAGGAGTCCAGTTATTCAAACAGGTAATGCAAATGCTAATGAGTTCAAATTTGCATATTTATAGCTTTCCTTTGTGAGAATGTCATTAGTTATGAAGTGCCATGCTTTTAAAAAAATGTCATTCCTGATGCCCCTGTTTATATGTTGTCCACAAAGAGCAAGTGGAGGGTGTGAAAACAAAACAAATGGGAAGTCTTGTGAATTAGATAAAAATGAATGAGCATTTGTATCATGTTTGTCCAAAGGATGCATCGATACTGATGCATACATGCAAATAAAACCACAGCTGCCATGATGGACTTCTCAGAAAATTCAAGTTGGGCTCATTTTGAAGGCACATTGGTACAAGGGCAGAAAGTAATTGTATGATTTCACCACATGACCCCCCCAAAAAAACCACTGACGCAGATAAACCGAAAAACAAAAACAAAATAGGATTCATATTCTTCCAACTACAGTCATCTGTTCACTGCTGTGAAGTGCATTAAGTAGCACATGCAATGCCATTGAAACACCTTTTCAAGTGTTGTTGACATATTGCTCATAGTTATGTGCCTGATTTGACATGGCTTAAATCTTCCTGCCAGTGATTGGCATTCACACAAGCAGGGGTGAGTGGGACCGGGGAGCAGATGGTGACATTCCACATGACCAAACTGATCAATCAGCATGCTGGGACGCAGGTGCAGCACAGGCGGGCAGCACCCGCACCATCTATTTCCCCGACTATGGGGCACAAACACATGGGCACTGATTGTGGCACCCTAAGGGTCTGCGTGCTCTTCTATCCCGCTGTGCCAAGGTTGATGACATCAGAGTTTCCCATCCACTATTCCACAGGACGCTGCAGAAGACAGCACAATTTTTTTTAAACACCCCCCATAAGAAAAAAAGAGTGCACTGCTATAAACAGTCAGCTAGGGATGGGTTGGGGAAGTGACGTCAAAATCCGGGACTCCCATACTTAGCTTGACATAGAAGTACCAAAAGAAAGCAACAAAAATAAAATTGTACACATCCACATACTTGGATCTCTGACCGCTGACCCATTTTTGAGATTACTGGATCTGTTGCTATTATTAGGAAGGGGCGACATAGCCCAGGAGGTGAGAGAGTTGTCTGGTAATCAGAAGATTGGTGGATCTATCCCCTGCTTTTGCGGAAAGCATGTTGAAGTGTCCTTGAGCAAAGCATTGAACTTTTGACTGGTACAATAAAGGAAAATTTGCCTGGTGGCTATAAAGATATATCTAAATTTATCCTTAAAAGTTTATTAATATAAACTCTGCCTATAAAAAGTGATGTATTTATTTATTCTATTTTTAGTTTGTTTTGCTTTTTGTCTATATATTTATTCATTTATATCTATTTATTTATTTAGTATGAATAAATTATTTTAGAATGACCAATAGGCTACTGTTTTCCTTTTTATACAGTCATAGATGAGTGGTTATTGTTGATTTTTTTACGTCACGCCTTCAAATTTAGCTATGATTGAAAAGTAACAACAGCATTCTCCAATAGCTATTTCTGCTCATGCTAACATCATATTGCAATTACATACTTTGGTTGGAGGGACAATCTTTAGATATGATAAATCTATTGTGCCAGAAACAAAGAAGAATATACGTTGGTATGAAATCACTGTTAATGCACAGTTGTGGGAATGCAATCAATGCTAAAATCGTGAAGATCATAATTTTTGTTTTAATATATTGACACCTATGATGATAGTGGCAACTGCTGTGCATCCCAGAGACTCATTCAAGATGAAACAAAGTTGCCATGGTGACAGCCATGTTGCCATGTCAGCAACCTCCTCGCCATCAACACCCCCCCTCAAAAAAAAACTTTAAAAAAAAACTGGCTGAACCTGAGTTTAACCCTGTGGTCTTCAGTATCTGTTAGAAAATGTTTTTTCGTAGTTATGAAAGCCTCTATTTGGCATTCATACAATGAAATTTGACCTCCAAATTTAAGCATCCTATTGAAAAGAGCAGTAGGCAACGCCCAGGGAACATACAGAGGTTCAGTGTCTTGCTCAAGGACACATCAACAAGCTTTCTTAAGGAGCCGGGGAACAAACCAGGGACCTTTGAATTACTTGACGACCTACTCTACCTTCTGAGCTATGCTGTCCCACTAGTGCTTACTAGCTGCAACAACTTTACTTTTTCAAACCTGCCACTACTGGCCTTTCTCTTTTGTATTTTGCCACTATGGCAAAGATGTGGGGCTCGGCATGGCCCAGTGGCAAGAGCAGTCATCTGGTGATCAGAAAGTTACCGCTTCAATCCCAGCACGTGTAAAGAGGCATGTCAAAGTGTCCTTGAGTGCCCTTAATTACTCTGCCCTGTGATGGATTGGTGACTTTGCCAGGGTGTATCCCCACCTTTCACCCAATTAAAACTGAGATAGGCTCCAGTTCCACCTGACTTTGCATAAGCAGTTTACAATGGATGGATGGTTGAATGGCAGAGATGTAAAATGCTAGATGTCGAATTATTTCGCATGCAAGTCCTACCACAATGGCAACCAGTAAATGAGCAGCTGCAAAAATCCTTCATGTTTTGGTATTCATGGTTTAGTCATTACCTTAACTCTTGATGTAAGCTCAATAATCCAGGTATGGTAATCACAAAAAAAATAGAGGTGAATCAGTTGAACTGATTCAAACTTCTGTTTCAGTTGAACTGATTCACCTCTTTTTTGTGATTACCCTAACTAATTCTTTTTAATCATGACTCCTTTGAAAAAAATCAGATATCAAACATTTTGGAGAATCATATTACAGATGCCCTTTGAATGTATTTACAAATGGTAATACATATCAGACACCTGTAAACATCTTGGCCTGTTATCACTGCATCACTTGAGTCTGTGGTTTGATACCTGCTGGCGTGACTCTGTAGAGAGTAGCTATCTTGGGGATAAGACCTGGACATGGCGAGCTGATCTTAGAGACTGCTTTGAGTGCCAGAAGACGTGGGGGTTGTAAGAGGATTGAGGCAGCCGTGGTTGTTTCCTGCACGTGAGACCCAGACTGACTGGCCTGTGCAGTAACTCGGTGACCTCGCTGGCCCAGATATATCAGCACCTATCAGGAAAAGAAGATCAGCTTTAGTTCACTGTCAGTGTAAGACAACATTTGGACAAAACTGCCCCTTATCGGGCAGTCAAAACTCTCCAAAAAATGACCGACACAACTGACAAAAACACTGTATAAGGAAAAACAAAAATGATCAAGCGCACTCCAAATGGGGAGTAACGTTTCGGGTAGTGGGAAGACTAAATTAAAAAAAAGCTATGACTGAGAGAGGTCAGTACAATAAAGCGCAGAATATCACGGAATAACTGAATAAATATATATAAATAAATTATAAACCATCACATGAAACTGCCCACAAATTTAACATAGGTCACTTTTCAATATACTTCATCCAATTTGTCACCATCCTGACATTAGCTGTTCATCACCTTTATGACCAATGTGTGCTGCAGTGCTCCAATATGCTTGGACACAGAATGCTGTGGCCAGACGGGCAACACAAGATGTAAAGAATCAACAACTAACCATAATCCGTCTCTTACTGCATGTTAAGCACGCTTGTGCTGTAATATACGTGTCAGTGTATTACGTAAGATAACAGCTTTGGCATAAGCCGTTAATTTGTATTCAGACCCGTGTCAGTAACACCATCTATTGTACTTCGTTATTAAAGTGACTATCATTCTGTCCTGAAGACCGTTATTTCAGAGGAGATCAGTGGGAGAGGAAAAACACAAATCCTCTTCTTAAGTATAGTAGAGACACCCAAGTGAACTCATTCTGGGGTAAAAGCAAATATCTGACAAAAAGAGAAAAAAATATGCTTGAGTATTTAAATTTAAGTGCATATTCAATGCACTTATTCAATGCACTATGCTTGCGTTCCCTTTACAAACACTACGCCATCTTTAATGTGGTAACTGGAGAGGTGAAGAGATTGATAGTATAGTTTCAAGAAGAAGAAGAAGAGGAAGAGGAAGATGAAGAGGAAGAAGAAGAAAAAGAAGAAGAAGAAAGTAGCAAACATGAAGAGGAAGAAGAGGAAGAAGTAGAAGAAGAAGAAAGTAGGAAAGAAGAAGCTTCCTTCATTTGTCATTACACATGCATACAACAAAAACTGTTGTATGTATGTGCATTTCACCCATCCTATTGTATAGGAGCAGTGAATGGCTACAGCATCCAGGGAACAGCTCCATTTCTTTTTCCCACTGACACCAGGTCACAGGCAGGAATATCAATCCTAACATGCATGTCTTCTTGAAGGTGGGAGGAAACCAGAGGACCAAGAGGAAACTCAAACAGCAACGGGCACAACATGCAAACTCCACACAGACAGGACCTGGGACTGGAGTTGGACCCAGGACCGTCTTGTTGTGAGGCAACAGGGCTAAGTGCCGCGCTACTGTGGGGTCGCTTTAATGAATCTCTGAGAACCGGTCAACAAACCTAAATACACATCCAACACAATGTGTACTGAAACTCTTAAATCTCACTCCAAGTGGGATTGGTTAGATAAATCTGGTGTAGTCAAAGTGGGGATATTGTCTTTTCATGGACTTTAAAAAAATCAATTAAATTAAGTATGAGTGCCATAAAATCATGAGAAATGAAATGAGACGAAGACTCCAAACAAGGACACCGACTATTTGGAAAAGTGATGCAGAGTCTTAACATTAAAAAGAACAAGCAAGGACAAAGACTGCTGAGATGAGGCCTTCTGTATAACCCAGATAAGAAGTGACAGGAGATTGACAGTAAAATAAATCAATGCAGAATAGCCGGGAACAGGGGGTCAAAAATAGAGTGAGAAAACAATGACTAACAAGGAAACAACATTCTTTTATTTTGAGATTTAAAAGAGGTGTGGTATTCCACCCCTTCAATGGCATTAGCAAGTCAGCAAGAGATATCTGTGAGAATCTGTGAGAATATGGAATAAGCAATCTAGAATAAAGCTCTGGAAATGTCAAAATCAAGATAGGACATTTCGTAAAAATTCTTGCCCAAAATTATGATGCACAACTCTTTATTTATATTTACAAAATATGTACTTTATTGCAATTCCACAAATAAAAGCAAGTGGACTTTTGGTCATCCAGACCATCAAACCGGAAGGTGTCTCATTCTGTGATCCAATGAAGAGCACAGTGGATAGTCAACCAGTATTTTAGGACAGCTATAACCATTGTCTTCATTTAGGAAATATTACACATCAAAAACAGATTCACATTTGGTCCCTGTCCTACATATCCTCAATAAGAAGACTTTTCTTGTTTCCATCCTTAAGGCTTATAATGAACACTGATTTTTTAATAATAATAATTCCCTTATCAGTCCCGCAAGGGGAAATTTGTTCTCTGCATTTTTGACCCAACCTATTGTATAGGAGCAGTGAGCTGCCAACATATGGCGCTCGGGGAGCATTTAGGGGTTAAGTGTCTTTCTCAAGGACACCTCAACATGCTGTATGCAGGACCGGGAATCGAACCTGCAATGTTCCGATTGCAGGTAACCGCTCTACCCACTGAGCTATGCCGCCCCATTTTTTATGGTACTAATAAGTGGCAAGAAAAAATATTGTGATTTAGCCTTAATTATTTTACTTGGTTGGGGGTAATTTAAGGCCACCTTTAGTGTCCATCTGTATTGTCGACAGTGGAAAAGGAAGGGGGAAATAGAAATAGGATCAAGTGTTTCTAACTACTGATTCATCTATCTGCCTGTCTGTCTATCTATCTGCCTGTCTGTCTCTCTGTCTGTATGCCTATCTTTCTGTCCATCCATCCGTCCATCTGTCTGTATGCCTATCTTTCTGTCCATCCATCCGTCCATCCGTCCATCCATCCATCCGTCCATCCGTCCATCCGTCCATCCGTCTCTCTGTCTATCCGTCTGTCTGTCTGTTTGTCTATCAATCTATCTATCTATCTATCTATCTATCTATCTATCTATCTATCTATCTATCTATCTATCTATCTATCTATCTATCTATCTCACCAGTGGCTCACTAATTGTTCATCTGAATACTTCTCATCACTCATACATGTGACATCTTGAGTATGAGCTGACTGCCAAAATTTCTATTTGTCCAGTGCCTACGGAGCACGCAATTAATGTATACTGTATATTTTAATTAATAATTTCATTTTATCTTTATTTTTTTGTTTTTATCTTTTTTTCTTTCGTTTGAAATAAAACAAATCAAATCAAATCAAACCATCGTACATTTGAACGGGTCAGCCGTCACCTATTTCTACCAATAGGTGGCAGTAATATATAAACCATTGATATCCTGCGTCTTGTTTTGACCTAGTGACTTTAATGACTGCGAATGTTTTCACCAGTTTGAGCGAATTAATTAATTACACTATAACAACAGTCAATAATATATAATTAATTACTCAATTATTAACGGGACAGATGACCGAGTAGGGTAGAGCGTCATTAGACGACAGGACTGGATTGATCTGGCTGTCTCAAACGAAGGCGTACGGGCCTTGATTTTTAAGAAAAATCAATGAAACCCGTCACCCCTACCTCTTTTCCCTTACCTTACACCAATACCACACAGTGTGCATGTCTCTGTGTGTATGTATGTGTGTGTATGTATGTATGTGTGTGTGTATGTATATATATGTATACACACACACACACACACACACCCACATACACATACACACACACATACATATATATTTATATACACACACACACACACACACATACACACATATATATATATATATATGTGTGTGTGTGTGTGTGTGTGTGTGTGTGTGTGTATATATGTATATATATATATATATAT
>OMLC01043705.1:0-11996 GCA_900302585.1 Regalecus glesne
CCTGTTCCCATGTCGAGACGTACAATGCAGTTCTTTCGTTTACGAACTAAAGACAAGGGTGGCGACACTAATTTTGCCTTACGATGTAGAAATGGTACTCTTAAAAGCCTTTAGGGTAAATCTGAGACATGGTCAAGCTGTTGAAGTGAGGTCGTCACTGCCCAGGTTCAGAGGGATAAGCCGAATTTGGCGCTTAATAGTTTGAACCCTGGCTAACGTCTAGCGCTATCTAGTCGGCTACAACCTAGCCCAACAATGACTCACAACAAATCAGACTACATGGGGTATTTCGTTTGCTGTTGTACATCAAACATTACAAAGTTCATGGTGTTCATCATGCAGATTTTTAACACAGGTCAGGTAATGTGATGAAACCAGATTGACAACGGAGGAAGTCCATTTAGCTGCTAGAAGCCGTCTTACGTTGAAAGATTGTGAGCTATCGTGCTAGTAGCATTGCCAATCACGATGCGTTGAATTTGCGACGGCTATCGCCGCTCTTGGAGAAAAACTGATAGTATTAATTAATAAAACGCCACTTCAAACTTTCCACTTAGGGAGTAAAATGTCCGACAGCTAACATAGCTGGCAAGTTTGGTAAAGCGTCCACCAGCGTCCACAACTGTGTATGTAAGTAACAAGAACAGGGGATCCATTAGCTAATTAATGATAACATGCGCATTATGGCTCTTTGGATTTAAGTTTTATTTGATATTTAATATAATCCCCACTCGTCCTTTGAATTCCCGCAGAAGAATGTCATTCCCTCCCCCGGAGATGGCTGTAGGAATAATGCACACTGGGTAAAAACCAATTTATATACTAACCTCCGAAATTTTCCAACAATTCCTCCTGTTCGACCACCATGCACCACTGCAGGAAACGTTCGGTAAAGCCCCAACACGGGAACATGTATTAAAGTAAATTACATAGTCAAGATGTCCAGCCTACTTTCAATAGTTGCTTCTGATAGGTTTACATTGGTAGAAGAGTGTCAAGTCTGGACGTCTATTGGACGATAGCTGGGCCTACCGTTTTCAGTCATTATTACAATTCACTATTCAGCTTCAGGGGCCCCTGGTGGACGCCATTCCGCGTTGGTTTTCATATTGTCTTGCGGCTTCGAAAGCTAATGTACAGTATTGGCATAGAAAACAGGGCCAGAGTCATATAAACGCACAAATTAAAAAAATAGAAATCGTCCGATTCTACCACTGTCATCCGAATTCATGCAAGTGGAGTCTTATCAACTTTGTTCCTCTTTCACGTAAACAAGACCGTGTCGGAAATTTTCGGCATCCATGTTGAAAACAAGGTTGTGTGGGAAAAATAGGGGTATGTGGGCAATGCAGTGCCTGGAGAGATGCAACTACCTGCTGACACTCAACAGACTTAATATAACACTCTTAGGGAACGGGCCCGCAGCCCCATAATATACCGAAATAAAAACCAGGCTGGAGGAATCGAGGTATATTAACTGGAACTCATGTCTAAGGTGCTTTGCAGTGCATATAAACATTAGTTTGGATCTTCTCAAATCAGCGTGGGCCCAAACTGTTCTCCAGTGTGTCAAGCCATATAAACCCCCCTGATATGTGCAAGCCTGTAAAATGTTTGTGTCAGAAGACATTAGCAAAACAGTGTAACTTGTTGAATTGGATAACAAAAATAGGAGTGTAACTGCCTGGATGAATATCCCTACTTTTAATGAAAGAATAGAAATTAACATAAGGATCAACACAATCTCAAGAATCCCACCACCATTTGCCTCAATATACTTACCGCACATTTACTTGAACCCTTAATGGCTTGATTATATCTACTCATAACATTCCGTAGTACTACAGTGAATTTGTAAAGCATTTTAATCATTCCGATACAATTACTGGAGCTGAACATGCTCAAAATTATGGAGATGACAGTGGACTTCAGGAGTCGCCCCCCTCCCCCAATACTCAATTCCATGGTGTACACGGTGAAAACCTTCCAATTTCTGTGTTCAACAATCCCTCAGGACCTAAGATGGACATCCAACACTGATACAATCATCAAAAAGGCCCATCAGAGGATGTACTTTCTGTCAGCTCAAGATGGTCAACCTGCTTCAGGAACCGCCGATTCAGTTCTATACTGCAATAATCCAATCTGTCCTTTCTGCACATCCTTCACTGTCTGATTTGGATATTCCACCAAACTAGGGATGGACCTCTAAAGACAGTTAAGGCTGCCAATGTGCCCTCCATTCAAGACTTATGCACATCTCCAGAGTCAGGAAACGGGCAGGCAACATCATTGCAGACCCATCACACTCTACTCACAACCTTTTCCACCAACTCCTCCCTGGTAGACACTACAGAGCACTGAACACCAAAACAACCAGACATACAAAGTTGAAGTTCAAATGAATGCTTAACTTTGTCAAATTCCAACCATATATACTGAACTGTATATTGTACATATACTGGTAAGGTGTCATATCCATCTAGTTCAAGCAAGCATGTAAATAACATGATTTCAATGAAGGTCCTTTTTGTGCATCACAATTAGTCCACACATTGTGGGGCTGAACACAGACCAAGATGGATCCCCTTCCTGACACCCTGCATGCTAGTCATTTCCTAACACAGGCACTCTACTGCTGAGCTTCCACAACTCTGCTGCACGATCTGCACCTTTGTCTCTTATTTCCTCCTGTCTCCGGTCAGTCCTTGTATATATATCTGAATATTTTTGTGGTGTGTTGTCATTCTATGTGAGGTACCTGTGAGAGCCGTGAAACCGGAGTAAAAAGAATCCTTGTATGTGAATACCTGCATGGCTATAAAACTGATTCTGAAATTATCATATCATGACATACAATTTTGTTGTTTGCAAGAACTTTCCGAGGGACCACTGGGTGTACAGCACCTGCAGACTGACCAGCTCACATCCAGTGATGTGCTGGGCTTTGTGCACAACTCTACCCAGGGTCTTATGGTCCTTATTGTTACAGCAGCCATATCAGGTGGTGAAGGAGCCTGTCAACAGGTTCTCCATTATCGCCCAGTAGAGGTCCCTGACGTGGGACTTCAGGGTAAATTTATTTTGATATCTGAGGCCGTAGAGACGATGTTGGGCCTTTTTAAGATCAGTGATGGTGTGGATTGTCCATGTCAGGCCTTGTTGATGTTAACTCCCAGATATTTGAAGTTGTCTCTACCACCATTGAGTTTGTTGTATGGGTTTATTGTTCAATTAATTTTAGCAGATGGCACATCTACCCCTATGGTGGCCCTTAGAGGTCAGCTTTGACTGGCTACATTATTATTATCCATCCATCTATCGTCGACCGCTTATCCGAAATCGGGTCATGGGGGAACTGGAGCATATCTCCTTTCTCATTGGGTGTAACGCAGGGCACACCCTGTATAGGTCGCCTGTCTATCCTGGAGCAGAGCAGTTAGGGGAACAGTGTTTTGCTCAAGGACTATTATTATTATCGTTATTATTATTATCCTTATTGTTGTTGTGGTTACACAAAAATGCAACACATATGTTTAATTTATCTCATGGTGATCTCACCCATATTCTTATGTGTTCACATTCATGTAACAACATCTTCTATACACCCTTGGGGGTGATATTTGGTCGCTGCAACAACCAAGAGTGTCCAGTTAGCTGTTGGAATAAACAGGTTTTATTCTAATTATTTAACCAGCAGTTGGTTCAGCATTTTCCTAACACACATCTTCCACATTATTATTTAGAATTAGTTTAATGATCATGTAGGTTTCTACTACATGGAATTCAACTGGTTTTGTGGCTCTCACAGGTACTACACAGAATGACAACACAACAGAAAAATCTCCAGCTATGTACCAAGACTGAATATTGTACATGACTACATACAGGTGAAAATAAGAGGCAATAAAGCTCAATAGTGCAGAGCATATATAAGAGACTATTATCATTATCATTACAGGAGGTCCCCGTGGCTCAGTAATAGAGTGCATGCTTTGGGAACTGACGAGCCAAGCATTGCAGGTTTAATCCCACCATGCAGTGTCAGGGAGGGCATCCGGGCTTAAATCCCCCACACTCCGTCTAAATCTGTGTCCACTCCAACAATATGGGGACTAATCTTGACACATAAAAGCAGATATCTTTCATCATCATTAATTATAACTGCTCATACTGGAACTCTTGGTGCCCTGGGAAGAGCATATTGAATGAGTCAATAAGAGGAAGTGCGGAAAGTAACAGGAACTGGTAGAAGAGTACTAGGACAGAGGCTAAAGATGAGGGCTGTACAGCCTTTGTAGGATGCTCACTCCTCAAAGTCCTCAACTGATTGGGCATTACAAGATAGCAAAGAGGAGGGCCATTCAATCCATGAGCAAAGCCGCAGAAGAAGAAACCAGGCGGCTTTGGATCCAGAAGGCTGATCAGTGGGTGGTTGCTGATGGGATGTGAGTCAAGGACTGATCAACCCAGGCTAGGTCACTGAGGTGAGGGTGTCTGATGTTGAAAGACCTAAAAGATCCGATGACCCCAGGTCATACTAATGACAATGCATCCCAAAGCATCCATATCTGTCTTGCACATGTACATTATTATTATTACATTGTTGTATGTTTTTTACTTGTTTGAAAAAAAAGTACATCAAATGAGTTTCTATTCAAGCAGAGTAAATAAATACACCCCACTCCATCCAAGGAACTTAAATAAGTCGATTCGGTGTCAGGGAATACAATAGATACAGGTGTGTTTCAAATGGGATTTTTCTTTACCCTCAATAGGGTAAGCTTTCAAAGTCAGTTTATCTCAGAGGCCAAAGGAATCCTGGCCTGGCCTCCCCATTAATTTATTCTAGTAAAGAATGCCCAATGCTGTCTCTATATTAAGTGATGTCG
This sequence comes from Regalecus glesne, assembly GCA_900302585.1. Lineage (NCBI taxonomy): Eukaryota > Metazoa > Chordata > Actinopteri > Lampriformes > Regalecidae > Regalecus > Regalecus glesne. Next base: position 4,893 of record OMLC01043705.1, read on the forward strand.
TTTCTCTTGTTTTTCTTCTTTAGCTGGAGTGGTGAGCAAAACAGCTCCTCAGTGTGCATTATGTTACAATGTGTGCCAATGCTCTCTGCACTGTCTAGGGGGCAGTGAAATGCCACCATTGCACAAAGGAGGCAAGCTTTGCCTGAGTACGCTCATAGAAAATTAAAATTAAAAGTAACTACAAATAAAATAAATACTTTATTTGGATTGTGTGATATTAGTGCAATTACAATGGCCGTGCATTACATGTATCGAGGCAGAAGTGATACATAATCTATACACTATCCCTATAAAGGAGATTATTGTCATCAATATTAAAATACTATGAAAGTATGGCTTCTCTTCTTCTCTTTCTGCAACAAAATGTAGACTGTTAAATGACAGTAATACATGAAAAGAGGCAAGATGCACATGTAAACAATATTTGGATTGGCTGGCTTTCATTACTGATATCCACAGGCTCAAAAGTGACTGGCTGGGTTACATAGGGGGTCAGAGGTTAAAAGTGAGGTTGACAGACTCTCCAGCCTTGACACTGACCAGCTTGGTCTGTTGGGATGAGTCTGGCATGCCTGCGGTGATAGAGTAGGTTCCTGGGGACACCTCTATGTGAAAATCCTCATCCACCAACATGTACCCCTGGACACAGACAGGAACATCATTAACTTGGTTAATAATGATGATGATTTAGAATAAATATGAACAAATAAACTACTTTATAGGGACAATGCATATTAATGAACACTTCGAATGTAAATATACCAGATTTAATCATCAGGCTAATTTTAATCTGTTGTACCACGCAGTTAGGAGTTCAGCATCTTTCTCAAGGAAACTTTGATATGTTTTCTGAAGGAACTGGGTATCAAACCACCAATCTTCTGATTACTAGATGACTGCACCAATCCCTGAGCTATGCTGGCCCTTAACTTAATCACATGAAACCTAAAAGTATCCCAAAGAGAACAATTAGGTCATATGCCAATTAGAGTCCAGAAGATAACAGACATTTGGAGAGCACAAACTTCTATCAAGGATGAACAGAAAAAGTGAGATATTGCAAAATATACATAGAAGTTAAGCTGCGGTGGCTCAGTGGGTAGACTGCATGCCTGGGAATCAGGCATTGTGGATTTGTATCCCACCCCGTAGCTCGGTAAATTTGATGCATTCATTTGGTCATCAAACTAGAAAATATAAGAACAAGAACAAGTCCATTTACATTTACACCAAATTTGACCTGTTTTTCCTTTGCCTTCTCCAAGCAACTTTTTTTCTAAATGTCTTCACAGAGTTAATAGAAAAAACAAACACGGATACAGATATAATGCATTAGTACAACAAGCGGAAAAAAAACGCTGCTCTGTTTGTTAGAGTTCCACTTTAGAGAGAATGTGCTAATGTGGATTGTCACCTGTCTGCAAAATAGAGGAACAAGAGAACATTTCAAGCAACTGTTTTAGGCATGCTGTCCTTACCCATCTAGACAGATGACTAGGGGTTCTGATACAAAATAGTGAATGGACTTGGTCTTATATAGCAGCATTTTTTCCAGTCTAGTGACCACTTGAAGCACTTTACAATGAATGCCTCACATCTACCAAGCCTTGTGATGAGAAACAAACCTGGTGGACCTGACTCCAGACACGTGAGATGATAACCAAAATCGTGTTAGATGTCTGACTGAGGCTCTCTCATTGGATTACTGAACAATACTGGAACCTTAACTGGAACCTCAAGTCGTGCAAGCGTTTAGTTGTAATATTCACACGATAAGAATTATCCTTGAGGCTAAATCTAGCAAATTTGCATTCTAGATACTCATTAATATGCACTCTCCCTATAAAGGAGATTATCATTATATTGTTGTTGTTTTTATTATATCTCTCATAATTTCATTATAATTCTATTATCCTCTGAGTGTTCTATGCTGTAAATTGCATTTCATTCTGTATACACAATAACCATTCCACACCTGTCCATCTTCGAGGGAGATCCCTCCACTGTTGCCCTCCTTGAGGTTCCTTCCTATTTTTTCAACCTATCAAAAAGATCTTTAAGGCTCTAAGGACAGGATGTTGATTTGGTGTAAAGCCAACCAAAGCTATGTTTTAATTTGTGATACTGGGCTATACAAATAAAATTGACTTGACTTGCTGAGTAGTGATGTCATTTCAGCTGTTGCGGAATTCCAAAAGATACATAAAACCAGAAAGGGGTGGCATGTTTCAGTGGGTAGAGTGGTTGTCTGGCAATCAGAAGCTTGCAGGTTCGAGCCCCGCGTATGCAGAGAGGTGTGTCGAAGTGTCCTTAAGCAAGACACTGTTCCTCTAATTGCTCTGCCGTTTGATTGGATTGGCGACCCTTCAAGGGTGTATCCCTGCCTTTTGCCCAATGAGAACTGAGATAGGCTCTAGCCCCCCATGACCCGACTTCAGATGAGTGGTTGACGATGGATGGATGGATGTTGAAAGCACAATGAAAACACTTTTTTTAAAGTCCTGGCTCAAAACTTACTTTTCTTCACTAGCATTTTAATTCCCCCAATGTGGTTGATTTTATGGCTTGTGCCTATGATTATCTGTTGTTTATTCATGCCTATATGATCTATGTGCATTATCTATCTACATCAGTGTTTCTTATATTTGTATTTGAGGTACCTGAACTGGTCTGCACAGCACTTAGTTTAATATGGGTTGTTTTTAAATGCACTTTAAAAATAAATGTGATCACTTAAATGCAACACAAGGTTATAGCACAGAATCATATTAATAATGAAAAAGTAACATAATATTCGCAAAATAACTTGCTTGTTTCCCGGTTGAGGGTGCAGACATAGTCATTCCAGTGGTGGGCCGTGTATGGAACCTGGACACATGGTTCTTCTCCACGTTGCTAGTTTGACAATGCTCAGAGTCATAGAAATTCTGCAACACAGACATAAATCATCGGAATCTGGTACTAGTAAGAGAGGCCTGTTTAACACGTCATGATTAGCCCTCATGATGTGGGAGAGTGGACAGATTGGTACACTATACATATATTTCTTCAAGGAAACCACTAACAAAGGGGAGAGTGTTAAACAAACAATGAATGAAATAATCCAGTAATTCAAGTGATTTCTTTCAATCTTAGACAGATTTAGCAGCTGATGATTGCATGAAACATGAAACTTCTATATCCATCCATCCATTGTCAACCCCTTATCCGAAATCGGATCGCGGGGGAACTGGAGCCTATCACCGTTCTCATTGGGTGAGCGGGCGGGGTACACCCTGTATAGGTCACCAGTCTATCACAGGGCAGAGCAGTTAGGGGAACAGTGTCTTGCTCAAGGACACCTCGACACGCTTCTCTGCAGGACCGGGGATCGAACCTGCAACCTTCATATTGCCAGGCGACCGCTCTACCCACTGAGCCATGCCGCCCCCCTACTTGAATTAACCCATGAAAACACCTCACAAAACAGGGCTGGCAAGCAACCACACACAACAGACACAGCTGGTTTAGCCAAACCTGCTCTGCTCCATCGCATTCATGTGACACACCATATCTATGCCTGGTCAATGGTTCACATCACCTGTGAATAATTGAAACTTCATCTTACCAGCCCTTCATACTGGCATTACAAGGTGATGCTGACATTTAATTTGAAAGCTTGTTATGGTCGATGCTGATATCACCATGTATTCCTACTATTAAGGCTTAAGAGACAAGTTGTTTCATAAAATCATGTTTGATTTTTGCACAACTAACCAAAAGAAATGATTCAAGGAAAGAGCAAAGACAAAGCAAACGATAAGTATAATAGCCATATTGTTGATTTCCCAGCAGCATCTTAAGAGTGATGACCATCTTAGTCCCATTAAGAGTATAAATAGACGGATATGAGTGATATCTGTTTTGAAGCAGTCTGTGTCCTCTCAGGTGCCTGCTTAAGTGGCTGGAGATCCGCAGTGTGTGCCCCATGTGTAACAAACCCATCCTCCGGCTCCACCCGGACACTCCCCAAGGGGCCGAGGGTCCCATGGACCCTGAGGAGGTGTGAGTCAGCCTGAGAGGGAGGGAACTTGGACTTCACATATACAAAACCCGACCATTATACACACTGAGAATGATGGACAGCAGTAATCTGAAGGAACTTTCATCCGAGTTAATCATGACCTCAAGTGGCCACATTGCTGCTGACATGTGAGCCCAACGCCTAAATCGATCTGGATATTGACAAGACGATGTGATTTCATTAGATCAGTGGAGAATGGATTGGAAGGATGGGACTTGTTTTGGGGTGAAAAAGATTCAACAGTACTCCCATTCTGCCACCCCCCCGAAAAAAAAGACTGAAAGAGCCACATCAGAAAACAGGACTAGACCTGCTCCTCCCATCAGATGATAGGGACAGCACTGCCATTACCAGCCAATCACAAATTCCAATCTAGGCATTTAGAGGAAGGTCACTGGTGTATAGTATCAATGTGAATACCTCTATTATCTCAGGGGTGTTACCAATAGAGCCAGCACAAACCATTTAAGTCACCATGTATCCTTGTGCCACGCATAAATTCTCTACACTACTACCACTGTAGGCGAAATACTACAACAGCTTGAGGTAGACAGAACCTAGGGCTCTAAATAAAAACCAATGGGAACATAATGACAGTTTTGATGACCGAAGTAGACAGTTACCATTTTGTGTCCCAACCCCTTTCCTTTTTAAGAGACCTGATAGAAAGCTAGTCTTGCCTGTATGTAGTTACATGTCCCTGTATATTATTTTGTATTTGTTGCTTTTAAATAAATTGTCATGTAATCTAGTACAATGATGGTGGATTTTTTTTTTTTTATTAACTCAACCATTTTAAGTTACTCAGTTGTTTTAAATCATCGCTACAGCTCGTAAAAGAAATTCAACGGTTAAAAAAAAGATAACTGTTATTCAACTATAAAATATTGTTTCAATATTGAAGAGGGTTATGACCCACTTCACATTATCTTACAAAAAACGTATTGTGTTCCATTACATAAGGACACAATATTCCGACTTACAGGATAACAAGTCTTCTTGGTGTCATCTAAATCACGATGAAAAGGCCAGCGTTTTGTGTGTCTGTATATACAGGGGAAATTTCATCAAGCTGAAATCAGGATATACCAGTTAGAATTCAGACTCGGCACGAAAGACTGCAGATCCATAGATGTTAATTTGCACATTTCTGTGCATTTGTCCCTAGCAAGCAGCTACAGCGGCTTTATTTTCAACAAACTCCAAAGCTTTCTCTTTGACAGCCTGGATACTCTCTGGTGTGCCATGCTTCTTCTCATATTCTAGGTAGCGCTTGAAGAAGAACTTTATCCTCTTCACAGCCAAGCTCAGGTGGATCACACGGTCAAAAAGTGCCCTGCAGGGAAACAAGGTGATATAGAAGATGGTTGTTTGCATAAATTGACAATAAAAGCAGTTATAAGGTTACTGTTAAATTAGATTACATATACCTTCCAATTCGTGACAAGTTTTTACATTGAGGACCTATAATGTAGACTTTAAAACATGACTTTAAATGTATTCTGCGTCTAATAAAATGTGTTTCTCTGCTGTGACCATGGCTGAGATGATCCGAGGAAGAAAAAAAAAACAACCTCAATTGAATCGATATAATCAGGCTTCACCTTGTGCAAATAAAGTTTGTCTTACCTAACTTCGCTTTGTGATCCATGTTTGACCATAAGATCGATGAAGACGGACCACAGGTCAGTACGTTTAGGGTAGTTACTCAGCACCTTGTCAAACATGGAGCGGCCTCTCTCTGCATCACCGTAACGGAACTCCAGCTGTGCAAACTTGGCAATCACATCCACGCCTGAAAGCAGGGATATCAGTTATACCCAGAGAAGTGACATGTCATTACCCCATGATAAAAGCAAAGGGAACAGCACACGGACAAAAAACATACACGTATATACGAAGAAACAGGAAACCGCTTTGAAATGTTCATCAACAAAGAGTTAAGACTGATTCTACTAAGTGGCCATAAAGATGTTTACTTCAGTCATTGGCATTTAGCAGGAATGCACCAGTATGCTCCCATTTTCACTGTCTGTAATCCTTCTCAAACACTACAGTTTGCCAAGAAGTACAATTAAAAGGTGTATGGCAGGTGTATATAGATGCTAATAAAAGATGAGGTGACATTACTTTCTTTGGAGGCCAGACTCTTGAGTGCCCTCTGCAGAAGAGCGTTGGCAGCATCACCTTGGCCCTGCTGGAGCAGAAAGGCTCCATAGCTCAGCCACACCTCCTTGTCTTGACGGAAACGCTTTACCATGTTCTTATACAGGCCCTCAGCCTCCTGGTATCTCGACAAACGACAAAAAAGCAAATATCACACACGCACACACACACACACACGCACAGACACACGCACGCATACACACACACGATTAGCTAGCTGCCTTACACTCGATTAGTATAGTTATTAAAGGACATATAATCCTCCTCTCCGAGGAACCCTCACTTTATCATGGTGGAGAGGTTTGAGTGATCCTGAGAGCTATGTTGTCTGGAGCCTTGTGCTCCTGTTAGGGTCTCCCATGGCAAATTGGTCTCTGGTGAGGGACCAGAGTAAGAATGGTTCAAGAAAACCCTTCAACCAGAGCTGAGCCACAAGGCAAAGCTTTCAATCTACCGGTCAATGTTTGTGCCCACTCTCTCCTATGGCCATGAAAGCTGGGTCATGACTGAAAGAACCAGATCACGGATACAAGCAGCTGAGATGAGGTTTCTTAGGAGGGTGTCTGGTGTCTCCCTTAGAGATAGGGTGAGAAGCTCAGACATACGTGAGGGACTCGGAGTAGAGCCGCTGGTCCTACAAATAGAAAGGAGCCAGTTGAGGTGGTTTGGGCATCTAGTAAGGATGCCACCTGATCGCCTCCCAAAAGAGGTTTTTCAGGCACGTCCAGCTGGGAGAAGGCCACGGGGTAGACCAAGGACCAGATGGAGGGATTATGTCTCCACACTGGCCTGGGAACACCTTGAGATCCCCCAATCAGAGCTAGTGATGTTGCAAGGGAAAGGAAAGCTTGGAGGTCCCGGCTGAAATCTGCTAC
>OMLC01043707.1:0-12101 GCA_900302585.1 Regalecus glesne
GGAGGGGAGTGATTTCTTTAAGTCTTTTGCAGTACAAGTTTATTTCATGCTTCATGGAATCATCAGCTACCAAATAGGTGAAAATATGAAGAACAATTTGATAGATACATCCACAATAGAAGGAGCAGATGTATCTTTTCTGAACTTCGGGATGGCATGCTGGCTTTTGGCGTGGATGATACATTTTAATTTTTAGTAGGGCTACATGGAGCATGAGTTGGACTGGAGAATTGGAGCCACTGGAGCCGCATTGCGCTTGCTTTACCAAACCGTTACTGTGACCTCTTCAAAGTTCATAATCCATTCATCCATTTGTCCAACTGTCCACATTCTTCATATGATGAGAATTAATCAAGTGGCTAGATCCAGCATATTTGCATTCTAGATGTTCATTAATTAGCATTGTCCTAATAAATGAGATTATAATTTATAATTAAGATGTCTTTTTTAATTCCATTATAATTCTGCTATCAGATGAGTGTTGTTTTATTTGTTTATACACTGGATCCACTGCACACCTGTCCATCTTGGGAGATAGATCCCTCCTCTGTTTCTCTCCTTGAGGTTTCTTCCTATTTTTCTACCCATTAAAGAGGTTTTTAAGGGACTCGATCCTTATCTGATGCAGGGGTCTAAGGACAGGATATTGCGTTAGCGTAAAGTCCAGTGAAGCAAATTATTAGTTTGTGATAATGGGCTATCCAACTAAAACTGACTTGATTTGTTTCAATTCAATTCCACTTAAAAGATGCTTCCATCCAAAGAAATGTACTATTGGGAATTAGATATACCGTGCATTGTCTGGGAATCAAATCCAGGTTTCCTACTTGGCAGGGGAGGATTTTACCACTAAACCCTCAGTACATACTGTAGTGCTTCTCAGTTTTCATATTTGATAATCTAATAAACTGAGTGGCAACCGGAGTGAGGTGGCTTTTTTTCTGAAGAGAGTCTATTCCCGTACTTGTTTTTGATTTTGGTCATCGGTGAAAGCGACACCTCGCACAAATACGCTGACACAAATGGGAGCAATTCATTCAGAGCATATTTGCTCAATTTAGTAAATTATTTCTGTTCCATGCACCAGAACTGTGTGAGCAGGGAATCTAAAAATTTTAATTTGAGACCATGGTCTGTGGATACCTCAAAATGTTTTACCTGCAGATTGGCAGGTAAATTGCTTCAACCAATATCGAGCACAAATGGATTTTGCACCCAATATCTGGGAAGCACCTGCCGTACTTAACTTCCCTAAATGGCTTGTTACAACTGAACTTAGTTGTGCTCTGTCACCACCAGATGTGATTTAAGTATCAAGCTGAAGGAAATAACTGAAATCTCAAATTGTGTACCCTCCCCCCCAGAATTTGACTTTTGTGAACACAGACACCAATGTGTTACCAGAGTGTAACAGCTATAGTTGCCATTTTTGTTCTTGGTGGTTGGAGGAATGACATGCTTGAGCCACATATCAATTCCTTTCATCCATAGATTTGGCTGTTTACACACGAAAATGATCCAGTCACTGGTTAGCTAAGGTGAACTTTTCAGGAGGCTTCAATGTTGTTACCAGTGGCAATCACTTGGCAATCACTTGGCTCAGTCTAAAGCACTTCTGAAATTTATAATGTTGATTACAGACCTAGTTATTTCAAAGGGGTAAGTTTTAATTCATTTGCATTATCTTCAATTGTTGATTCTATCTTTGTGGGTCACATGGTGTCTTCATTTTATACAAACTTATTTACTTTTTCATATATGTTCTACATTAGGCTTATCAAATGGGCTATTTATCAGTCATCTCTCGTACCACCTGCCAATACCTCACACACCATCAGTTGAGAACCACTGCCCTAGGCTACCACCCATGCTGCCTATGCCATAGCCTTATCCCAAGAGCAAAGGGGGGAAAAAATCTCAGTGCATCTGTCCACATCCATTTATCCATCTGTCTGTTTTTCCCTGTGTGTCAGCCTCCGTAACCCTGGACATCCCTGGTGTCCAATCAGCTCATCTGACCCTCTCAGACAGTTGAAGCTCATGTTAACAGATGCCTGGATATAATTAGAAGAGCTACTTAATTACTACACAAAATATTACATATCTCTCCCCAAAAATATCTGTCTGTTCTGTTTCTGTTTTGTTATAAGTACTCCAATCAGCTGTGACCAGTGATGGATATTGGGAGCATTGTCTTACAGGAGAGAATCATTCCAAATGATTAAACCAACTATTAACTGTATTGTACTGTTGACTATTAAGCTGAATCCGGCAATTGTTTTGCTGCCATATTGCTATGTTTGTTTGTTTTTTACCAGCACTCAGTTGGGTGGATCAATTGCTCTATATTGACAACCTGGACCACAGCTCTTTTGTGGAATTGAACCATATGAGCTGTTAAATTAGAAAAGAGGTCTCACAAAAACATCTCTAAAGAGAATCCACTCTTGTTAACAAGAGCACTGAGTCCAATATGAGCTATTTTACATTCGTCTATATCACAATTAGTTGCCACAATTTTTTGGGGGGGCGGGGGAGGTTCCCAAACCTTGATGGATTGATGTGATGTTTTTCCGTGGTACATAATGCAAATTGGAATTTGTCCATTTGTCTATTGAGTTCCCTTTGTGATGATAATTCATCAGTAACTGGGATACTAATTGTATGATGCACAAGAAATCAAAACATTATGAATGTTAAAAAATTGCACTCTTGCCTTCTGATAAATAGATAGTGAATTCTGTGGTCCAGTAAAAAAAATGGGGCCATCGTGTTAAATTAGAGCATTAAGGTATCTGTCATGTTCAGTATTTAAAGCACGGTGGGATTCAGTTATGGTGATCTGTAGGTCATCATCCATAGCCCCCACGTCCCCCTGTCACTATCCATTGTATAATATTTAGGAAAGCAATAATTACTGAAACAATATTTCCAAAATTATGAGACCATAATGAGCTTCCTTTACCAGCAGGTCAAGATGTTATTAGTCTCAGATGACAAGACGTAGGAATTGTTGACATTTGTTGCTCAAAAATTTAGGCAGTCAAAATTGGATAATTCAGGGCTGACTTGAGAGCTAAGGAATAGATTTTAAGGTAATTTTTGAAACATCCCCCTATTTTTTTCCATTACTGACTTGTTAGTAAAGCACTGGGGAAAATGAATTGCTCTAGTTTCAAGACAATCTGTCATCCTTTAATGCTGCATTTATGTAAGTCATTGAGTGCAGTGGACCTTCAGGCTGTACTTAAGTGTGATCCATCACTTGAATATAAAGAAAATGTCTTCAGAGTCTTAATTCCAAGCATAACAGTCAAAGTGACAAACTTATGAGCTCAGATTATCTGAATTGGAGTCATTTAATAATAATATAATAGATTCCTTTATCAGTCCCACAAGGGAAAATTTGGAATTCTCTGCATTTTAACCCATCCTATGTATAGGAGCAATGAGCTGCCTCCATATGGTGCTCAGGGAGCAATTAGGGGTTCAGTGCCTTGCTCAAGGACACCTTGACATGCTTTCTGCAGGACCGGGGATCAACCCTCCAACCTTCCGATTGCTAAACGACCGCTCTACCCACCAAGCTATGCAGCCCCCTATTTGTGGAAGATGTTGCAGTTCCTTCAGCCTGCAATACTATTCCGGAGTCATCCTAACATTACATCTCCCACCATCTTGCAATCCTGTGTTTGAAACTATTCACCAATCCTATGTGAATAGTACACATGGTCAGGGTAATAGTCAGGATAATTTCCTGATGAAATCAATTTTTTGCTCAGGTCATTTTGTCACTGTATTGTTTATAAGGGCGGCGATACATAAAGTCAATCTAGACTGACCATGTCAACTGTAGGATTAAATGTTTCTCTCGAGAAATGTTGCGTCCAGATGAACTGATTCAACGTTCTGTGATTTCCTTACAGGAATCATTGGGCATGCGTAGGTTTTGTTCATTATTATCAAATGTAGTCTCCAAATGCTTTCACAGTCATTTATTTCTAAATAGGTTGCTGCACCTTGCCCCCGTAAACCTCTATACATGCCACCCTTACAGAGGGAGACATCCTCTGATGCACTCTTGGGATTTCTCCCTTTTTTTCTCAGAAAATTACTTTATACCAAGTTAAACTGATTTTACTTGTATAGCTAAGAATTACAGTGATGATCTCAGAGGCTTCACAGTAATTAAAACATGGAGTAAATGCAATAGATGACACCCCTTACCCCTCAATATGAAGAGACACACTAGAGAAGGGATAACCAGTAGTGGTACCTCATTCACATTGATAGTTTAATGTAATGTTTGTTGCTTATTGAAGGTTACTGTGTCTATCTGTTTCTCAAAATGTGGTGAGCATCAAAAGTGAGATTCTATAAGGTCAGGATTCAACTACTGAAGTTATTTTTAAAGTCCAAATGACACTGAACCCTACAGTTCCCCATAGTGACCAGTATTGTGACCAGGGGGGGCGGCATAGCTCAGTGGGTAGAGCGGTCGCCTGGCAATAGGAAGGTTGCAGGTTCGATCCCCGGTCCTGCATACAGCATGTCAAGGTGTCCTTGAGCAAGACACTTAACCCCTAAATGCTCCCCGAGCGGTATATGTTGGCAGCTCACTGCTCCTGTACAATAGGTTGGGTCAAAAATGCAGAGAACAAATTTCCCCTTGCGGGACTAATAAGGGAATCATTATTATAATTATTATTATTATTGAGGCTGTATGATGGGCAAAACTGGCTAATGCACACACATATCACGTGACCTGAAATGGGTTCAACTGCAAAGAAAGCAGTGGACCTAATTCATCTAGCAAATATCTGCTGTCCTGTTCACCTCATTTGTGTTAAATTCTTCAACATGCCTCGTTACTGCTGTATGGGCAAATGTGACAATAGTTCTGCAAAGCAGAATGAAGGTGTGTCTTTTCATTGAAAATAAAAAGTTGTTGAATACCAGAATTACCAAGCTAAACATTATCTTCATTTTTTCATCATAAACAAACACTCGGAACTATGCAGTGAGCACTTTTTAATCATTGATTTTACTTAACCTGATGCTACATACAGGCAATTTAAAAAGGATGCAGTAGCCTGAATCTTTAGTTGGAACAAGGACAAAGGGGAACATTGAAAATGATGTATGTATGTATGTATGCATGTTTGTATGTATGTATATATAAATTACTTAATTTCATCAGGAGAATTTTCAAGGACGTATCTTGATAATTTGAGCATGATGGATGTAACAGAAGTTAAAATCCAAATGCATTTCCAAAAACATAATGAGAGCTGGAGTATTTATAAATCCCATACAACACTGACGTACCTTTCTGTTGTTAACCCCAAAGGTGATGACAAAAGAAAGGTAAGAAATGCTAACTGATATCAAACAGAGGCAGGGAAGTATAAAAATCGAATAGTTTTAGAAGAATGTACACCCACCTTGTTAGCAAGCTAGCCTGACAGCTAGCGAGTTACTTCCACTTTCTTTAGGCAAATTTGGTAACTCGAGTAAAGTCAGCCGAGGTTTTTCAATCTACGACAAAGACTGATGTCAAGTTTAGTTTGACGAAAGCCCGAGGTGAAGATATAATTCTGTTATCGAACAAAAAACAACATAAATTAGTGATTCCGACTCGGTTTGTTGGCGCGTCGGTGGCTCACGGAAACGTTGACCTCAAGTCACATGTCCTCTCAGCCGGTTTGTTGATTGGTCGGTGATTGCGGGGTACATGTGACGACAACAGTTACGTCTCACGACAAGTTCCCATGTTGGTCTGTCTGTGTAGGCGGAATTAAATAAAGTTTGAGGGAATAAAACGTGTATTCTATCACTAAGCCACTGCACCCCTCCACATAATAAATGCAATGACATCAATGATTCATTTTATAGCGACAGAGCATATTAGTGAATATTTTGGAAATGTAAATACGCAACCATTAGCCACTAGCTAATTGTAATCTATTCCAAGCAATTAGAGGCTTATTGTCATACTCTTGACATGCTTTCTGAAGGAACCGGGGACCGAACCACCGGTCTTCCGATTAATAGATGACCCTTCCCTTTCTCCTGAGCTCTGCCGCACCCCATACGTATGTTAAAAACAAAACTAAAGTAAAATGCAGACACTCATATTGCCATATGGACGATCATTGAAGCCAATTGATTTCTCAAAAATAATTTCTTTTCTCCCAATAACCAAAACTCAATGAACGTTTGGATTAGTTGATATTTAAAACCGATCCTATTACCTTGCTGGCATTAACCGATGCTGTTTAGCACCAAAGACTCAGTTGGATCGTTTCATTAGTGAGAAGCTAATTTACTCCGCTGGCAGACTATTGAATGTTAAAACCAAATGAATGGTTCCCAATTTGTGAAAGCACATAATCTATGCGTTGTTTTCGAGGACAGGAGCCAATATATAGGTGTATGCATCTGGACGCATCCACCTCTGGTGCAAACAGCCCCACTGGCAGAGTTAACTGATGTCTTAGTCCATGAACCAGCGTCAGCATCAGGAATCACGGTTAAACAGACGTGCACACGCACACGCACTTTGCTATGTGCATTTATATATATATATGTTTTCTCTCCTTTCTTTCAGCAGGCATGTTGCTCCAGCTTTGCTGTTCTCCTTATATTCACCCCCCTCCTCTGTTTTTCTCCTTCCTCTGATACTTTGGCTTTATTTCACCTATTTATCTCCATCTCTCTCTTTCTCTGTGTGTGTGTGTGTGTGTGTCTGTCTCTCTCTCTCTCACGCACACACGTTCCTGTTGTTTCCTCTTCTCCATCTTATCTCTTTTTGTAGTGTTTTTCGAGCCCTCTCCCTGCTAAACATCTGTAATTGCATTATTATGCACTAGGCTGTGAAATAGGCCAAGTGACACCAGCTCTGTGTGTGAGTGTGTGTGGGCATGCACGCGTGTGCAAGGGTGCTGATGATGGAGAGGCTGTCTGTGTTTTTAATAAATACGATGCTGCAATGCCCCACTCGCTAACTTCCTTAGCATCGAACCTCACACACACTCACACACACTCTCAAACCCACACACACACACACACACACACGTATATAAATAAACACAGCACATTACACACTCATGCCGCTACACACAGAGCCAGACACGGGCATCTGCCAAGTCTAAACTCAAACTCGTAGGGAATTTATGTACAAATAATTACTTTTTAATAGCCAGTAATGTAATTTCCTGCCAAAGAAATATTCAAATGCATCTCAGGCAGTCCAGCATATTATGCGCCTGGAGCTGTGGATGCAACTTAGGGGAGATGGAAGAAAGACAGATTGTTGTTTGTGTGATAATAATAATTTTATCCTTGTCATCTGCGGAGGAAAATGGGAGGTAATGCCTTTGTCTCTTCTTTCAGTTTGATTTTCCCCATCATCTAAATCTCAGCCCTGCTTTCTCTCAAACTGAGGCCCTTCTCTTCATCCTCTCAGCAGCCATCTGTCAAAAAGCAACCACGCCTTCTTCTTAAACTAAGGTAAAGCTATATAGTAGAAAATCTAAAGAGCCGTATAAAGTTATATTCAATTCACATTTATTCCAAAGGATCCAATGACAATGGTGAGTGGCGGTGTTGCTGTGTACAGTGGGTACTTTGGCTTCAGGGATACATCCCAGCAACAGCATCAACTGTAACCTTTACCTTGGAACTATTACTTGACACTATTCACCATTTATCACTGCTGTTGTCGTTTTATTTGACCAATGGTGATGTATAGTTCTAGTTCATTTCCTTTCACTTGTGTCTTGAAGACAAAAAACACCTTTTCCCGAAGAGGAGGCTTCGGGGTATCTAACGATATGCTTTGTTTACATCCCGACTCAGTGTCTTTCTGAAGGTCAACACTCCTGTCCAATTACAGACACGTATTATAAACTTGTGAGCTGTTCATGAAACATCACTTATAAGACTACAACCTTCAGTTCTAGGCAACGTGTCTGGCCGGATGGGATGACACAATTCACCGTCACGAAAAGGCTTCAGACGTGGTCTTCTGGGTAATTGTGTCAAATGTCTCGCTGCCCCACACGGTGACATTTTGAACCAGTGGGATGATATGGGGGCGGCATAGCTCAAGACGTAGGGTAGTCTGCTGGCTAAATCCCCAGCCCCCTGGAGAGTGTGTCTAGTGAATTATTTCCACCTACTAAAACCTGGTTCTGGGCTAGTGCTAAGTCCGGTTCGCGGTCCGAGAACCGTGTTCCGGGAACTGAGAAACTGATTCTCTCTCCCTTATTATGCCGCGGCCGACCATTGCCGCTATTGACGAGGTCGTTATTTGGGTCCCTGTAATCTTTTCTTTTCCCACTTTTAGGCGTTTTTGCGATCTGCTCCACGCTTCTCTCATACCTTACTGCAGCCATCTCACCTTGTATTTCTTCAAATACTGACTTGGTCCTTGAAGCGGACTCGAGTTTTCGTTGCACCTCTGCAGATGTCCACGATGCCAGGAGACAGGTCGTCTTCTCCTCTTGATTCTTGATTTTCAGACTACCCATAATTCAATTAAATGTATAAGAAAAAACGTGCATTTCTTCTAGGGGGGGGTCTTGTGTTTTAGAAAATGGTGGTCTCTCCCAGCTCGTCTTGTTGATAATCCCGTTACTGTAGTCCCGCCCCCGGCCGGTGACGTAGGGGTAGGTGATGAGGCAAGGGGCGGAGTTATTGGGGTTGTCGGGGTGACCTCCCTGACGTGTCGATTCTTTCACCGGGTTCCGAAGCTAATCGAGGCTAACTATGGAGCCTGTTTGGAACCGGGTTTCTGGCCAAGAGCCAGGTATTGGCTGTTAAAACACGAAGAACTGGTTTGATACGAGGTTCTGATTCCAAACGGGCTCTGGAACTGACTTGGTCTAAAAGGGGTATCGGTGTCCTTGAGCAAGTCAATGAGCCCATACGTTCTCAAGGCCTGACATGGAATGGTGGCCTGTCCACGGTGTTTATCCGCCTTTCTCCCGATAAGTGTTGGGATAGACTCCAGCATGACCGCGTAGGTTGACTTTGGATAAGTGGTTGATGATTGATGGATGGATGGATGGATGGATGGATGTGACTGCATCCATTTGCTATCTAAAAAACCAGTTGGTTGGACTCATTACTTCACCATCAACCAGACATGAGGACTAATAGGGGACATGGGCTGGTGGAGTCACGTTGGAGGGAAAACCAGCATGCTTCCATATTAGAAACTGAGAATCCATCCATGATCAACCGCTCACTCAAAATCAGATCATGGAGCTATGCTGGAGCCGATCTCAGCACACACTGGATCCCCTGACAGGACTCAGTCCATCACAGGGCTCGAGCAGTTCGGGGTCCGGTGTCTCCTTTAAGGATCCGTCAACGTCCTTTCTGAAGGAACCGGGGATTGAACCAGCAGTTTTCTGATTACTACACAAATGCCCTGCCTCCTGAGCGATGCTGCCATGAGTGAGTATCACAGAAGTATAATTGAGTGATCATGTAGATGACACACATAGGACAGTGTGTGTACGAGATGGGGGCTCGGCCTAGAGACCCTAGAGATGGATGAGATAATAGATCTACATGATGAAGAGCATCCATGATGCTGCACAGAGGGTGTGTGTGTGTGTGTGTGTGTGTGTGTGTGTGTGTGTGTGTGTGTGAGAGAGAGAGAGAGAGAGAGAGAGAGAGTGTAAAGACATAGAAATATACTATCATGTGTATAGACATGCTGTATCCTGTACGGCCACGTTACTCCTATAAAGTATATCATCATTATTCATGTGCAGTGTTGTGTGTTGTTGCCACATGGTGGTAAACCAAAATACCCTCCATTTGGCTTTTTTTGATCTCTCCCAACAATACTTCAAATTTTTATCTAAAAAAGGAGTGAAACTATTTTGCTCCTCGGCCCTATCATGAGCCACGGGTTAAGATGACTCAAGTTCTCACTCATTACCCATTGGCTAAAAAACATGAGTTAACCCGACTAGATGCCCCTGTATCCACAGATTCCCCGTTTGAAAAACTCCAAAATGTGCTTCAGCAACTTCTGGAGACACCAGCCCAGATTTATGAAGTAGTTATTAACAGAGACACGATCCCCCTGAGGAAAGAAAGCCTGATAGTTCAGAATTTCCCATTATCTACTCATAAAGATGATCATGAAATAATATTTTAACCTCCAAGAATAAGACACGGATGATTTGCAATGTTTCCATCCTGTCATGCATCAGCATTATGTGGAGAGATGATGGCCACACAATGTTGCTGGCAGCACTTCATAAAGTAGCAACAGCTTTTTCATTCAGGTCAAACTCAGGTCACAATTCAAGCAAATGCAGAGGCTAACTTCAGAGGTAAAAACACGGAACTATTAAAGTATGCAAATTAGATCTTCATGGTAGATTTAATTTACGTCTGGTGTGGGTGTGTTCTCAGCGGAGGGGGCCCAGTGTCCATCTTGAAGAGGATGCTTTATTTATCCGTCACTGTACATACATGAGCAAAGTGTGTTCTCTGCATCTAACCCGTCCTATTGTGTAGGAGCGGTGAGCAGCTGCAGCATCCGGGAACCAACTCTGACTCTTTTCTTCCTATCGCCTTGCTCAGGGGCACAGGCAGAAGTGTGATGGTCGGAGGAAACCGGAGGACCCGAAAGAAACCCACGCAGACACGGGGAGAACATGCAAACTCCACACTGGAAGGGCCTGGGATGGGAATGGAACCCTCAACCTTCTCGCTGTGAGGCTCACTTTCATTAACTTCCAACAGGCATCTTTTTAGTAAATAACGAAAGATTCGAATCTCTTTGGTTTCCTTGATTTTTTTTGCTGTTTTTTTCATGGAGGGTTGCATGGTGGGTGGTTTATTCCGATGTCTTATAGTCTCATAGGTCCTGAGTCTGGCCCCGGCTCTTCCGTGAAGAGTTTGTGTGTTTGTGGTGGTTTTTCTCCTGGTACTCTGGCTTGCTTTCAAAGCTCAGGGTTGTCTTCCTCTCCCCTGTGCTCCGGTGCCCACTGGGACACGACCAGTAGGCACTGGTACACGGTATTGGATTTGGGGACTATGAGCAATTAAGCTCTCCACCAACTGCATCTTCCTGCATTTTCCCATGGATGAAGAAAAAAAAGCCCCGCGAGATTAAAACTACGATTCAAGACTACCAAATATTTAAATAAATAAATGTATATTGAAAAATCGAACATCTACACCCGACTTTGAACGAATCAAATGAATTACGAGGAGAATCGTGCCTTGGTTAACTTTTACCTCATCACTGGTTATGACGAAAAGGCTGAAATTTGAAGCTGGTGCTAACTGATGTCTTCTTCTCAAGTCAGGTCAAATAAACTTTATTCGTAAAGCCCATCGTCACAAATTGACAAATTTACTACAGTGGGGTTTACATCAACGTGACATCCTCTCCTCAGATCGTCGCATCAGATGAGAAACAAGCCGCGAAAAAAAGGAAAAAGAAAACTCTTCACAGGGAGAAAAAACAGGAAGAAACCTCAGGGAGAGCAATAGAGGAGGAATGTCTCTCCTAAGATAGACACACTTGCAATGGATGATGCGTACACAGAGTAAGACATAACTTACAGGACATAACATAGAGAGAGGATGGCCGAATCGTAATGACATCACAAGATATGTGAGGAATATAAAGAGGAGGATGCCGAGCCGTATCCAGGCAAGTGCAGACTCCAAGACAAATATCCCCCATGGGCTCAATGAATTACATCACCTCTCAATCAATACTGAAGAGTACTACTGTATGACTCAATGTTACTGTAAAATATTACCATCAAATCTAAGGAGCTTCAAATGCAGTTAGTTATCTCCCAAGGCCCGGGGTCCATCATGTGTTGTAGCTGTGGAGTAGGAGTTGCGACCATTTACAAATATGTTGGGGGTTTTTGTTGTTGTTGAGACACAAAGTAGACTAGCAAAAAATATTATATCTAGCTATCTTAGGGAATAAAGTGGGTCAGCGTGAAACAGGCTTGAAAATATCAGAAAAATATATCTTACGTTTTCAGCTGAAAAGCCCATTGGCATTGGAGAGTATCTCTCTGGGGTCATATTTAATGTCACACACA
>OMLC01043708.1:0-17528 GCA_900302585.1 Regalecus glesne
CACAACAATAGGTTGGTTTCACATGCAAGTTGGGTGATCAACTGCACATTCAGTGACAATGGGCACCATTCACAGAGGATTGGGGAATGTTCGCGATCACGGCATTGTAAGACACCGATAGGTGTACTCTCAGGCCACCACCCCTATTCAACGGCGGTCGCTCCCTCTTGACATAAATGGCCTCCTTCACCCCCCTTTCAAACCAGCATTCCTCCCAATCAAGGATGTGAACATCATCATCCTTGAATGAGTGGCCACTCGCCTGTAGGTGGGTGTAGACCGCAGAGTCCTGGCCTGACGTGTTGGCTCTCCTATGCTGCGCCATCCTTTTAGCCAGCGTCTGTTTGGTCTCCCCGATGTACAAGTCACTGCAGTCCTCCTGGCATTTAACCGCATACACTACGTTACTCTGTTTGTGCCGGGGGACCCCATCCTTGGGGTGGACCAACTTTTGCCGCAGTGTGTTCAGGGGTTTGAAAGCAACCGAGACGCCATGTTTTGAAAAAACGCGTCTCAACTGTTCCGACACTCCCGCCACATACAGAATCACTACTAGGAGTCTTAAGCACAGACCGGTAGTGATTCCGTCACGTCTGTTTCCAAATAAAGTTCTGATCCAGTTGAACTGATTCACCTCTTTTTGGTGATTTCCATACCTGGATTATTGAGCATGCATCAAGACCACATAGAGCATCTATGTGTTGAAAAGGGTTATATCAATGTCAATGTCTCAATATAGCCTTAATCCCAGAGGAGGCCCATTGAGACAAGGGGTTTGCATTTTTGGTTTAAAGATGTTATTTTGTTTTATTCCAGAATAAACATGATTTAGAGGGTTTAAAATATTTTTCTTTTGGCAGCAGGAACATAATCATATGAAACATTTAAAAGAAATTGAGCATTTTCACTGTATTATTCATACATAAACCAGGATTTGCATGAAAAGTGGGGATCGCCTGCATGACAGAACCCAATCCTGTCCTCCAGCTGTTTTAATAAAATTATCTTAGCTTAAACAAAAATTCATAAATGATGTGATCGAAATCATAGTTGTCTGAAATAAAGACCTACCAGAAATCATGCTTGTCAGGGAAATGTCCTTACCTCAGACATTTAGCCAAACCTAAAAAGAGATATGAAGAAACCCCATCTTTTTATTTTCTATTCCTGGGTTTCGTTTTACTGAGAGCTCAGTTAAAACCAGTCAGACAGAAATGTCCTTTGTAACATGAATGAGAACAGACCAGAGCCAAAGATGGTGGCTCCTGTAAGGTCAGAGACTGTACAATTCACGGAGACTGGTCCCATGATTTGTAAATCTTTGGTGATTCTTGCAAGACATAATGAATGCTGTGTACTAATTTGATCTGACCTAGATATCAAAAGTATCAGCATTCAACCAGCTTTTCCTGAATGGTTGATCTCTTTAACAGCAAAGACTCAAAATCTATGGACATGTTCACCATCTGGTGGTACACACTTCTCGGATGCCAACATTTTTTGAGCACTCACAAGCCATCATCTGTCATTGGAAGTGTTGAAGATCATGAGTCTGTGTGGGCACAGCACCCTGGAGCAGGGCTGGACAAAGTGATCCAGAAAGGGCTGGTGTGGGTGCAGGTCTTTGTTCCAACTAAGCACTCAGACACCTGACTCTATTAGTCAACCAATCATCTTGTTGGAAGTGCTTGGTTGGAACAAAGATCTGCACCCACACCGGCCCTTTCTGGATCACTTTGTCCAGCACTGCTCTAGAGGGTCAGTGGAGAACAGGAATAATGCCCATGCAGTACTTGGATACCAAGAGTGATGCTGGGTTTCCATCCAATCATACAGCAGAGATGAACAAAATAAAATCTGTAATATCTAGTATAAACATTTTGAAACATATTTTAAAACGTGAAACATGTTTTTTAAGACGTGACATGTTAACCACACCATAGCTTAGAGTTCGGTTTACTTTAAACCTGTTTGTTTTATCCTTATCCCTACAAATGGAGAGGTGATTTAGCTATGCCAATTCAGTCAAGAGCTACTCAGATTTAATAGGGGTGCCCCCTTCCCTTCATTCTTAGATGGTTCACCATCAACTGTCAACCCTGGCCCATCAAAACTTTTGCAAGAGCTTTCCACTTTGTAGTCAACTGTCTTCTCGTTTTCAACCATATCTTCCAAGTCTAAAAAAGAAATACAGCCGATTAATAAATATTGCTTGTACTTCATTTTTTCTTCTATTACAAGGATTAGGAGAAGATCAGAAATGCTGAAAATACTTTAACTGAACACAACAGACAAACGATGATTGACATGCTTTAGGAGATGAACAGGAAAAATAGAGGGGGGCCTCACCAGCATTGACTTGTAGCAAATTTTAACATAAATAGCTTTAAGCTACAGAGGGTTTAAGATAGGCGTTTATTATTTTAGTCTGGCTCACAGATTTCAATTTCTGATACTCACACTTCAGCACAGACTTGCTGAGAAGGGTATAACCATGTTCAGGGTTCCTGCTCAGGTCAATGTAGTAGTAGAACTTAAGTTCTAGGGGATACTGAGAGGTGGGCAAGTTCTGAAGCAGTGGAATCATTCTGTTGGACATGGGTCCCTCTGCTAGAGTCTGGTGCATTGTGTAAAGGCACCAGTCATCCTCAAGAAAGTTAGGCGTGATAAGCAGAACCCTGCAATGGCTGTTCTGCACAGCTTGACATAGTTCTGTGGGAATAGGACTTCCAGGACTCCCATCCCTCAGCCATAGGAAACATCTAAGGCTGTAGGGAGAGGCCTCCAAGAAAGAGACTAACCGTATGGCTTCTTCAATGTCAATGTCCACTGAGCTATGGACTACAAACACATCATATTTCCGGCTCCAGCGCACCTGGGAACACAGAGCAGACTGCAGCTGAGACGTTGTTGTGGAGGTGGTGGGGGGTTTCAGTGATGGTGATGCTCCAGAACATGTAAATGAAGACGAAAATGGTGCTGACACCCTGCCAGAGGGTGGAGTTGGGGTTTCCTTCCCTTTAGCTAATTGTTCATGTTGCGGTGGCTCAAGGTGTTGTGAAGATACTCTTGACTTTATGAAATGTTTATGAAACCAATCTGGAACAAGAGACGGATGAGCTATAAGCATATCAGACTGTAAACGATGTAACCAACATTCAGACATCATTCACAAAGACATCATTCATAAAGTGCTTCCTAGGCAGAGGCAAAAGCAACTGTTACAAACTGAACAAGATAGAAAAAATACAAAAATGGAGACAGCCCAATAAAAGAGAAACCTATCTGGAGGATTAAAGACAGTTTTAAAAAAGGCGTCTTCATAAGACGATCAACAAAGCTGCAAGTTCGAGTGTAAATGTGTCAGTCAAAGCCTCTCAACTCACCGAACATGTCAAACCCAGGGTCCAGTCTAAAGCCTCCATATAAGGTACCCGGGCCCTGTACATCTGGCCGGAGCGTCCTGTCTTCCATCCACTGCACTCATAGTGAGCGGCTGTGACATGCTATCCGCCAAATGCGGAATCCACTCGGTGTCTGTGTGCTAACAAAGGATCAGGGCAGGGTTTCTTTATAGCCAGCGAAACAGGAACCTGTCTTCTGTTGCTGTTTGACAGCCTACGTGGGCTTCATTTACATTAACCCTAATATCTCCACTCAACTGGCGCCCGGCTCCTTCGCAGATTTAGTGGAGAAGAAAGCAAAAGGTCATCAGTCCTGATGTCGTATTCTCCAATTTAATCACCAGTGATCCTTGGATTCTAGTAAACTGTTGACTGCGGTTTTGATTGTATGTTGTGAAGAGTTCATAACAGGGAGGAAGTTTTGTGTTTTAACTCCGAGACGATGCATTCTAAGTTAGAGGTCCATCAATAGTTGATGAAAGCCAAAACCTTCGTGTGTCATCCATCCACTGATCCAAGACCGTCGTGTCCGTGTCCAAGCACAATGAAGTTGCAATTATTTCCGCCTCCAACCGTGCATACGGAGAATAAAAAGAAAGATAAAGATGATCAGTATGAAATATCAGCAACTGAAAAGTACAGAGTCTGAACAGTAGATATAAAATATAAGGAATGTAAGTATAGTTAGCGAAACAACTACAAAACAACCAATGGGGTGCAAACATCATCAGCAAAATTGCAGTAAAGGTTGCAGTGGCCTGCTGGAAAGCATCTGGCTGATGAGTGGAACTGAAATAGATAGTGTCCAGGTTGTGTGATGTTTTCAATGATGTTCTGGTAGGCGCGATTAAAGACAGTTTAACGACCCACCATTTCCTTGTCCCCACTTTTTAAAACAGAACATATTCTATTCTATACGTTTTAGTCACAAAATTGAACTATTGCATGTCCCCATGTCCCCAATGTCATTAAAAATCATGGATGCAAACACTGAGATAAGATAAAATAAACATTCTCATCCACTGCTAGCAGTGTGTTTTCTGCAAAATGAAACCAAAACAAAGCAAAAATAAATAAAAATGTATCAATGGCTAAGCTCAGTTTCAGACAAGCACATGAGCGATCATGAAAAATATCTTCAATTAATTTATCATTTCCATGAAAGCTCTACTCAACTCTTTTACAGCATCAAAATCTAATAAAAAAATTGTACAATAATTTGAGGTATACATATTTAACTTCTTTCCTTGCAGATATTAAAATATTAAAACAGGACAATTTGTGTGATCATATCAGCCTTAGAGGGACAATGTAAATGAAAGCTATGAGTTCAATATGCTCTTTGCTTTTTGTTGTTTAGAGAACCTGTTGAACTAGGAAATATACATACATAATCAGGATCATGGAAACACAACTTTGAAGAAATGCAGTTTAAAAAAACCTATACCTTACAAATCCAACCAGCAGAATAGTATAATGAATAATCGTATAACCACCATAGATTTGACAGGAACATAAATGAGGCATAATGGCAAATAATCAAGGCAAAAAAACAAAATTTAAAGGACAACATTGAACATCAGGGTATCCTCAACACATTTCTGTACTCGAAGAGTACAGAAAGTAACCCTAACCCTAACCCTAACCTACCATTCTTTAAGAGTACAAGGTGATTTGAGGATTTCAACAATAAAAAGGTTAAATTTTGCCGGGAATTATTATTATTTTACTTGTGGATAAATCATATACCAAATAATTAAAGTAAATGACACTATTTCAAAATAATTTGAACGTTTTATCTTTAAGAGTTACTTATGATGATCATGACGTAACATATATCGCGCAGAAGCAAATAGGGAGCTCACCGGAAAAGGCTGTCACTTCCGGGTTTATCCTCTGACGTGTCTAAAACATCTTTTCACGGTGGTGGGTCCGGCTTGAGGAGAACTATTATCGTCGAAGAAACTTAGCCGTATCTGGTAAGAATTCTTCATTTAGCATATATTAGGAGATTTTAACGCGTAATAGATAACTTCAAACCACTTAAAACGTTTGTAAAAGGGTGTCTGTTATTTTTTTGACCCGACCTCGTGTAGCTCCAAGATGTTGGATTTCTTCACTATCTTCAGCAAGGGGGGCATAGTGTTGTGGTGTTTTCAGGGCACTGGGGTCACCGAATCCTTCACCGGGCCTGTCAACGCTTTAATCCGCTCCGTCATTCTCCAGGTAAGCCAAGATAACGGACATGGGATCGGCTAACAACTGCCTGCTCTGGCTGCTGCTGAAGCCTCACTGTGGACGCTTATTTAGCTAACATATAATGTTTGTTTACCGCCTAGTGTGTTGTCAACGAATAAGAAAAAAAGAATGCGTCTTGTCTAGAATGAAACTAAGAGTCAAATAATCACGAGTAAAATCTGAACTGCTTAGAGCTCTTCCCACAACATATCTAGTTTTGCCTCTAGCTCATCCAAGAAAAATACACGTTTTTTTCATATTTCAGGAACGAAGTGGAAACAACTCCTTTACCCACGAGGCTCTAAGTCTTAAATACAAGCTGGATAATGAGTTTGAGTTGGTTTTTGTGGTAAGTTTGCCGACCACAAACGTTTCATTAGTAGTAGATGTTCGTGTTTCAATTGTCTTTACTTGTTAATATTCAACATTACATACACCTCTTATGTGTCCATTATCTAGGTGGGATTTCAAAGGATTCTGACGCTGACGTATGTGGACAAGTTTATAGATGACGTCCAACTACACTTCAGAGACCGTTATAAGAATGAGCTGGAACAGAGGGGGACATTGAAGCTTCTCAACAACAACTTTGAGTTTGAAGATGACTTCATGATGCTTCTTAGGTAAAGAAAAATGCCATAATCGCTAAAGTCAGAAATGCAAAACTGAGTAAAGGTCTCACAAAAAGAGGTGAATCAGTCCAACTGGATTAGAAGTTTATCCAGATACAGTTCGTCACTCAACCAGGTGACTTTTTCAGTCTGAGTAAAGGTCTTCAATTCAGACGGATGTGGTCAAAATCACAAAGTACTTTAGGTGCTCAAATACTATACTATGATTGCACTTTCCAACATTTATTATGATTTATACAGAATCCATTTGAGTAGCACCAGGTAACTAGTTTAACATTTAAATTCACTTGGTCACAAAGTGGGACATGAATGGGTGAATGATCCAATTACTTTTCAAATCAGTTCCCTAAAAGCCTTGTTTTCTCTTTGTGTTTTTTTTTGCTAGAGGACACAAAAATGGTTAAAATATGGATTGTTTGAAAACACACATTTAGGAATTTTACTGTGCCTCATCTGTGAACATGGCTTCTTTTCTTCCAAGACAGTCTTTTAAGAAGGAAAAGCATCATTTATGTATTTATTATTGTACATAAATACAACAGACTGCAACTGTTCTCTGCATTTAACTCATCTTGTTGTATAGCAGTCAGCAGCCACAGTGCCCAGAAAGTAGTTAGGGGTTGAATATCTTGCGCAAGGACAACATGCATTGTGCAGGGGCTGGGTGATCGAACCACCAATCCTTCAATTTCCAGATTATCACCCTATCTCCTGGCCTATGTTGCCCCATTTGATTGTAAACTATGGCTCTTGAGCTGTTTTTGAGCTATATCTTGTAAATCAGTGCCACATTAGCTGAGCAATAGAGTCTGCATTCCAGAAATGATGACCCAAAGACCATGGGGTTGATCACAGCATGGGGGATCAGGAAGAGCATCTGGTCTTAATCCCACATGCTTCATCTAATTCTGTGTCCACCCC
The DNA here is from genome assembly GCA_900302585.1 of Regalecus glesne. Lineage (NCBI taxonomy): Eukaryota > Metazoa > Chordata > Actinopteri > Lampriformes > Regalecidae > Regalecus > Regalecus glesne. The sequence goes on from OMLC01043708.1 coordinate 7,196, forward strand.
CCACAATGTGGGGACTAATTTTGATCTGTAAAAATGGACATCTCTTCTAAACTGATGCACCTATGTTGCTGCTATGATATGACGAAATATTCTCAATAATTTGCTTGGTTGTTTTAGGGCAGTGCCATTAATGAAATCCAACATCTCATGTTGTGCTACTTAATAGTTATTGAGACGCAGTGTGATAATATAATTGTCAAGAAATTAAGAGGAATTGTGGCAGCATGGCTCAGCTGGTAGACTGCTCCCCAAGAACTATATGGCGGCTGCTCACTACTCCTTTACAATAGGATGGGTTGAATACAGAGAACAATTTCCACTGGCCTGTGTCATGTGGCAATAAACCGGCAAAAAACAAAATGCCAAGGTAAAACTATCAAAATTCTTGAATATAAATCAATGATAGGCACAGTAATGAAATAGAAAATCAGACTAATTTTTGTTCCACATTAACCAGTAGTGCTGATCTCCATTGTATTATTCAAAGTTTAATCATATTGCTCTATTTCAAAATGTTTTCAACCAGGGAGGCAGAGGAGAGCAGCAAAGCCCGAAGCCCTGTCTCTATGCGGACATTTAACGAGTCCCAGAAATCCCAAAAAACTGTGAAGTCAATGATTGAGACGAAGGGTGTTGACAAAAGCAAGGAACAGGGAGGCAAGAAGATTAAAAACGGCAGAAAAGAGGGTAAGTGTAGCCGATAACAATGTAAAATAAAAAGGATTTTGTTTTGTTTTCTTTTTGATTAGTAAATGCAGTTTTAATGGGATCTTATTGGTATACATTTATTATTGAAACTACTTGTGATTAAAGCCAGTCTGTTGTTCATATAACTTTCTCCTTCAATCATTAAAAGGTGAATTGGTTCAAATGGATTACATTACAGGCATTTGGCAGAAGCACTTATCCAGAGCAACGTACAACAAGTGCATAGGGTCAAAGTACAAAAGATACTGGAGCAAGACTGAAGCTAGGTAACGATACTAGTGCCATCATAAGATTCCAATGCAACATCATCTAAGTAGACACTCCAACCAAAATAAAACTAACAAGATTGCATGTGCCTAAACCAAGTACCAATGGAACCAAGAAGAAATGGAATAGGGCTAAAGAATAAAGATAAGATAAGAAGTGAGTGACTGCTACATCCCGACCCTTATAATCAATACATTTGCATGACAGACAACAATAGGCTGGTTTCAATGTAAATTGGTCAACGACTGTTCACAGAGGACAGGGGAATATTTTTAATCGCAGCATTGTAAGATAATCCTCTTGGATGCGACAGGATCGAAGAGGATACAAGAACACAATTGAGCAAACACGTCAGGCCAGGACTCTGTAGTCTACATCCATCTACAGGCCAGTGGCCGCTCTTTCAAATATGAGGATCTTCACATCGATTAGGAATACTGGTTTGAAAGGGGTGTTAAATAGACCATCTATTTGAAGAGGTACCCACCATCCTTGAACAAGTGTAGGGCTCTAGGAGACTTCTATTGTAATCTTATGATTCTTTGATTGCAAATATTCCTCAGTCCTATGTGAATAGTACTCATTACCACTGAGTGCACAGTCAATGAACAACTTGCATATGAAGCCAGCCTTTTGTCGCGTAGTATGCAACTGTATTGTTTATAATGGTGGGGATGCTGCAGTCAGACTGAAGATGTCACTTGTTTAAGTGATGAAACAATTCTGAATAAACTACTTATCCATATGAACCAATTCCATTTTCTCTGTTTATCTTACCTGGTTATTGAGTATGGATCAAGACCAATCTGAGGCTGAGGTCTTTAGTGTGCAGGGGGCATTCCTCGAGACATTCTCCAACACAGTTGTGACACCAGCCATCTTCTATGGAGTGGTCTGCTGGGGCAGCAGCATCTCAGCTGCAGAGAGGAAGATACTTGATAAGCTGGTTAAGAGAGCTAGCTCTGTCCTGGGATGCCCCCTCAACACTGTGGAGGTAGTGGGACAAGGGAGGATGATGGCTAAGTTGTCATCAATGATGAGCAATGGTTCTCAGCCCATGCAGGCCTACATTACTTGACTAGAGAGCTCCTTCAGTGACAGGTTACTCCATCCAAGGTGTTTGAAGGAGCGTTTCCACAGGTCTTTCCTTCCCACAGCAGTCAGACTCTATAATCCCAAACCCTAACCCCAGTTGAAAAAAACCCAACACATGAACAACAACAATGTCAACATACCGGTTAATTAAAAATTAGTGTAATTTTTCAGTCCATACTGTATATAGTGATAGGGGTAGGGTTAGGGTTACGGTTAGGGCTCATATTTCTCCCCTTGTTAAATTGTCGATATTACATATTATGTTCTAGATGTAATGCCTCTCCTACTATGCTTTCCACTTTGCTGCTGTAACACTGTAATTTCCTCTGTGGGACTTATAAAGGAATATCTTATCTCCTTAAGGTTATTATTTTAATACCATTATAATACTATTCAGTAGAAAGGGCACTTTTTTTATTAACTTAAGTTTGATATTCATCCCTTTGTCTTTCAGCCCCTGCAGCTGAATCTGTCAAAGGGGATCAGGGAAAGGCCTCTCCCACCAGTCAAAAGATGATTGAGAATGGTAATCAGGGCTTGACCCCAGATGAGATAATACAAAAAAGGAGAGAAGAATTCTTCCGCAAGCGCATGGGGGGACCTGTCGAGAAACCCAGGTTAGAAAATGGCTGCTTTAAAAACATATGCTTTGAAACACCCTATAAATTCAACAGAAAATAAAGAACAAAATATTTTCCCTTTTAGGCATGTAGCTGACTTAGCCATAGCAATGTAAAGTCAAGTCAAGTTGCTTCAGTGGACTTAATATTAGCGGAACATCGTGTCCTTAGACCCTCGCATCAAATAAGGAATAACTCCCTTAAAAACCATTTTATCAAAGGGGCGGCATAGCTCAGTGGGTAGAGCGGTCACCTGGCAATCGGAAGATTGCAGGTTCGATTCCCGGTCCTGCATACAGCATGTCGAGGTGTCCTTGAGCAAGACACTTAACCCCTAAATGCTCCCCGAGCGCTATATGCTGGCAGCTCACTGCTCCTATACAATAGGTTGGGTCAAAAATGCAGAGAACAAATTTCCCCTTGCGGGACTGATAAGGGAATCATTATTATTATTATTATTATTATTATTATCAAGTAGAAAAATGGGAAGAAATGTCAGGGAGAGCAACAGAGGAGGGATCTCTCCCAAGATGGACACCCCTGCAATGGATGTTGTGTATACAAAATGAAACACAATTTACAGAATACAACAGTAAGAGGATAACATAGTTATAATCGTCAACCGCTTATCCGAAATCGGGTCACGGGGGAACTGGAGTCTATCTCCGTTCTCATTGGGTGAAAGGCAGGGTACACCCTGTATAGGTCACCAGTCTATCACAGGGCAGAGCAGTTAGGGGAACAGTGTCTTGCTCAAGAACACCTTGACATGCTTCTCTGTAGGACCGGGGATCGATCCTGCAACCTTCCGATCGCCAGGCGACCACTATACCCACTGAGCCATGCCGCCCCTATATAGTTATAATGGAATTAGAAAATATGTGTTAATGATAATAATGTCCTACTTCATTGTGACAGTGTTAATTATTGAACATCTAGAATACAAAGAGAAATTCAGTTAGCAAGAAAAACTGTGTGAGAGAACAGTTAACATTAGTCAATACCATATGCTCTATAATGTAAAATGTTGTCGGCAGAGACAATACTTGGTACACTCATTGAGACAAAAACCCACCCATCATGCAGAACAGTCTTGGTGATTGCCTTAATGTGTTATTCAAAGGAAAGAATGGGAACAAAGGTAGCACCAAAATTTTAGGCTGCCATACTTTGTAAAATCACAGAATTGTCAATTATTATTGATACTGGATCAAAGAGGTGTGTGTATCCAGCAGGGCCAATGACCAAAATCTCAATTTTAATGAAAAAATAGTGTAATAGGAAAACACAGACCTCTGTAACTTCACAGATTGCACACAGACAACTTGCTGCATCCTTTGCAGATAGCGCATAATTGCCTGCTACTGCTCTTTTGTTGTCCACTCCATTTGCTTGATTGTTTGATTTGCTACTCAAATATGTTCATGATTTGGCACAAGACGGCACCCAAGGGACAATAAAGGGCAGCATCACACATTCCAATGAATAACACAGGTTCCTGATGATAATAAAATACAGCCTCACGCATCCCCTCCTTGTCAGATCCAAAAGACTGCTATTTGGGTCTGTCCCTTCCTGCAGGAACCCTGATAAACATCATGGCTAACATCTTTCTTAACACTCAAATTCATTTTCAGATTTCCTCCACATTTAAAAGCAGAAAACTTTGCGACCTCCAATTTTTCACATCAACCAAGCTGGCTTCCAGATTAGTTGGTTGAGTATGATCACCAGCCTTGTAGGCACATACAGCTGAGTATCATCTGCATAGCAAAGAAAATCAATACTATGTCTACATATAATGTGACCAAGAGATGAAATATGAAAGAGAGAAGAGTGAATGACCAAGAACATAGCCCTGGGGAACAGCTTATTTAATGTTGGTAAAGTTCGATATAATGTATATATAAAACATGTGATATTTTCTTCAAGATAAGTAGGACTAAACACGTATTACATGTAGCTTTCAACAGATCAAGCATACGGTCTCGTCACCCTTTCATGAAAATTGCCATTCTGAGTCCAAGATGGGTTAACTATGTGATTCATGCAGATCCACTGCAAATAATTGAAGAGGGTGTTGAGAACCTGCCCACCATTGTGGAAGCAGCTTCCACAATGGAACTTGAACATCTGATGCTGTGGATGCGTGTCAGGTGGCTGTCAAAAGGTGGCAAATAATCCATTTTCTAGTCACAGTACAGTACGAGCTCAGACCAGTAGTCTGATCTACAGTTGGAAAAAGGCTGAAATGAAGTTGTCCCAGTGGCGTGACCGCACAATTTTTATGTTATAACGTTTATGTTACAAAGCGCATTGTTGGTAATTTTCAAAAGTTGGTTATTAATTGGGGTGGAAAGACATACAAAGTTGAGTCTACACTCAGCACAGTTCTCATTTAGACTTACTTAACTCTTTAGTCTTACTTGACAATTTTTATGAAACATCAATTAATTGATATCCATCCAACAATGCAAGTTAGAGGTACAGGGGATGAAGAGCACACAAATACAGGAGGGGAACAAGCTCTGGGAGATTCCAGATGTGGCATGGGGTTTGCCTCAACTTGATTCACATAGTTGTTCTTGTTATAATATTATCAAGTCTCTTTCAGGAGACTGCTGCAAAAATATATATCTAAAGTGTATGTAGTCACTGGTCATTAATCATCTTTTTATTTAAATATCTCTCACAGTAAATCCCCCAAGCCACAAAAACCCAAGGAGAAGCAGATGCGTGTTTGGAGTATGGCTGGCAACAGCACAAAGAACCTTGACTACAGCCAAGAAAAGGAAAATGGTACCAGTGGAACTGGAGACCAGAACCATACAGCACAAATTGATGTGGTATGAACCTAATAAAATTATATATTCATTCCTTTTTATAATCTGGTTGTTTAAAAAAGAAGAATATTCTATATTTCATCCATGCATCCATTGTCAACCACTTATCCAAAACCGGGTTGCGGGGGAACTGGAGCCTATCTCAGTTCTCATTGGGCGAAAGGTGAGGCTACACCCTTGAAGAGTCGCCATGGAAGAGCAGTTAGGGGAACAGTGGCTTGCTCGAGGACACTTCAACACGCTTCTCTGGAGGTGCGGGGCTCGACTCTGCAACCTTCCGATTGCCAGACGACCACTCTACCTGCTGAGCCATGCTGCCCCTAATATTGTATTTTGTAATGCTTTCTGGATTAAATTAGTTGAATCAATAAGTTTTAGACTGTTAAGTCCAGGGCTTGAGGTTAAGGTCTTGATCTGACGGTTGTGTTTCAGGGAATGAACCTTGCTTCTATGAAAGGGGAGCTGCTATCTGTGGATTGTGAGTCCAGTGAGGAAGATGACATGGAAGAGGAGGAGGATAAAATTTCTGTCATTGAAACAAGCAAGCTGGCGTAAGACCTGTTGAGCTTTTTTTTTAAAATTCTGCCTACTTTGCTGTAACATTACCAATTTTTTGTCATCTTTTTCTTGTTTTTTTTTTCAACCTAATGGATATATTTTGTGTCAAAAATCTAAATAGCGTTAAGTATTACCAGGCTCTTTAACCTTCTTCTAATTTTCACCAGTCCCAAGAAGCATGGCGGCTTTGGGGGCATGTTTGGAATGCTGAGAGGCCTTGTGGGCTCTAAGAGCCTGTCTCAAGAGGACATGGAGCCAGTACTGGACAAGATGAGGGATCATCTCATCGGTATGATATGATCTTTCTTTCTATTGTTTTATTCATTTTTTGCATGAGTATTACTGAAGCATTCTAAAGCAGGATTTTCTATTTTGTCAATCAGCTAAGAATGTAGCAGCTGAAATTGCCTCCCAGCTCTGTGACTCAATTGCCAAGAAGCTGGAGGGCAAAGTCATGGGAACCTTCACCAGTAAGTCATACCATGAAAGCAACAATCATTTAACCACCAGAGAAAAAATGAATCAAAGCAGCTCCTGTCCATCAATATTTTACCACATAGATCAAATCACTTTCATCAAATTAGGAATCCACAACCCTCTTGCTGAGCAACTTAAATGAAAGTTAAGACACGTTATCTCTGACATAAAGTATAATTCAACCTCTGTTTTTTGTCTACAGAAACAGCTTTTTACTTGAAAATATTTCAGGGAACTCAAAATTACTCCAGTTAATATAGAGGTATTGCCGCTCCAACAAGGGGAAGATCAGCCAACTGCCAAATACAGCTCTCTGATGTCAGTTTGAGAGCAGGTGCAGTATAGTTTAAATCTGAAATCTGCATGATTTCTCCATTACTAAATTGTAATTCATCTGGACTGTGCTTTGTGCCATACTTGTATTCAAATTTAGCATCTTTCTGATTCACATTAGGACAGTGCAACTTAAATATTCATTCAAATAAATAAAAATGTAATAAATATATAGTAAGGTGTGTCATTAAACAAATATTTCTACAAAATTAATTCAATATATAATCAACGCCAACCAATGTGAAAGTCTGAAGATACCCAGAAAGTGATCATTTAGTAGCAGCATGTAGAGGACATCGGTGTATGAGATTGGCACAACTAACGACAAAATATAAAGCAGAATGTTATACAGTGTCCCACATCTCTAGGTACTGGTCAGGTGCGTTTATAAAGAGAGAGTCACAATAAGCCAATAAAAAACAAAAAATGTTTTCAAAATGAAGTTTTTTCTTGCCTGGGGGAGAAAAAGGGTTTATTCCTAAAAATAGATTTAAGTTTCAACTAGGAAACAAGGTTTTCAATATGATTTGAATGACACGTTTTGATAAATAAAGATAAAAGTAATTGTAAGAATAAAGTATTTATATGTTATGATCAGTTCAGTTTCACCTCCTTGCGCATTTGTGATCATAGGAAGATTTGATGTTATATCTGTGCAATTTAAAAACGGCATGACTTTGGAATTGTCTGCATTCAACATAAACTTGAGTTAAATGGGACTGCACAATATTAAAGACCAACTGCAAGCCTTTGTACTACTGAAGGGAATGAGCAATAGATAACTATCATGTGCTTAAAATTTGAATGCAGCATTTAAAACATTGTCCCAAATATATCTGTCTAAATTTATACATCATGTTACATGAAAATTATGGCATATTTGAAACAACTACAACATGAAAAAAAGATCGAAATGTGATGCTGATGTCGTCATGCTTCTGGAAACAGTGAATATTACTGTGTGGTAATGTTCCTTTATATTTTGATGTAATTTGTAACTATAATAGACTGATGACACGCAAGTGATGAATGCTGCTACACTTCAATTGCAGTAGGTCTGTTTCCCCCTGCCTCTTAGATTAAGATACATTCGAACATTATTTTACTGTATTATCGATTGCCTGTCCAATAGAATTGCTACATCGTCATGACAACTCTCTTTGCTACAAGGCTTCAGTCTAGAAAGGAATGACTAAGTCGATTGAGCCCTGCCTCTGGAAGCCAGACCAATCACTACTATGGAGAACGGTTTAGATGATGACCACCAGTGAAAAGTATGGCCACCGTTTTCCAAGTGTTGGTCACAGGTTGTCATCATTTAAACTCTGCCCATTTTCCACTGATCTAGGCCACCTCTAACCAGAGCACAATCATCTAAACATTTTTTTTAGGTTGGCTGTGTAAGGTTAAAATGTTATTGCTGACCCTAGTTTGATAGCAAAATGGATACAGCAAATACAGAGAATATTCTATAATGCTGTTTTCCCATTATGCACTGTGTAAGTGGTACATGATGCTTCGAGACCCTAACCACAGCTTTTCTCCTTTCTTGTTTGTGTTATTGCAGCTGTGGCCTCAACAGTAAAGCAGGCCCTGCAAGAATCACTGGTGCAGATCCTTCAACCTAAACGAAGGGTAGATATCTTGAGAGATGTCCTGGAAGCACAGAGCCAGCGACGGCCTTTTGTCATCACGTTTTGTGGCGTCAATGGGGTTGGCAAGTCCACTAACCTGGCAAAGGTGAGATCTCTAGGAGCAGCATACACAAGAGAAAAGAGTTGTGTATCCCACAACTGATAGTCCAGGGGAAAATTTGTATTGTGGTTTGATTTAGCTTTCAGGCATCATAGTTTGGAATATCTTCTACAGAAAAGTGACCATTTTAAGGACTTTTTAAGGGTTGGCTAGAACATAATGTGACAAAAGCCAGGGCTGGTGGTTCTGTTCCCACTGCATCTTTGGAGGCTCATAATGCTTGCACATAGTAGTCTAAATATATTTGGAGATGAGCATCATACAACCAACATGTTCAGACCACTGTTGGTCTACATTGGTTGGTCAACTCTCACTTTGGGCATAGAGAGATTGGATGGCCCTGAGTAGTGATCCTCTTATCTTATACTCCCTAAGAACTTCCCACAATATATCCAGGGGGGACTCGGTCATAAGCCCTCTCGAGATCTACAAAACACATGTAGACTGGATGGGCATACTCCCAGGCCCCCTCCAGGATCCTTGCAAGCGTAAAGAGCGAGTCTGTTGATCCACGACCAGGACGGAATCCACATTGTTCCTCCTCAATCTGTGGTTGGACTATTGGCTTGGACCCTCCTGTCCAGCACCTTAGAGTAGACCTTTCCAGGGAGCCTGAGTAATGTGATACCTCTGTAATTACCACACACCCTCTGGTCCCTTTTTTTAACACTGGGACCACCACCCCTGTCTGCCACTCTTTAGGCACTGTCCCAGAATTTTCCACTCCAACTCATGCTCCATTCTCCCCTCACTTGAGAATAACACCCCAATATACTTGAATTCTCTCACTTGGGCTAAGGACTCATTCCCTACTCGGATTGGACAACCCTCTGATTTCCTGCATAGAGCCATGGTCTCAGATTTAGAGATACTGATCCTCATTCCAGCTACTATACACTTGGCTGCATACCGATCCAGTGAGTGTCGGAGGTCAGAGACAGATGATGTCATCATCTGCAAAAAGCAGTGATGTAATACTGATTTCCCTGAAGTGCAACCCCTCTCTTCCACAACTACACCTGGAGATCCTGTCCATGAAGATCACAAACAGGAAAGGTGATAAGGAGCAACCGTAGTGGAGGCTAAGCTCTACTGGGAAAAGAGTCTGACTTGCTATTTAGAACCCAGACACAGCTCTCGATTTAGGCATAGAGAGATTGGATGGCCCTGAGTAGTGATCCCCTTATCTCATACTCCCACAGCAACTCCCACAATGTCTCCTGGGGGACCTGGTCTTAAACCTTCTACATATCTACAAAACACATGTAGACTGGATGGGCATACTCCCAGGCCCACTCCAGGATCCTTGTGAGTGTAAAGAGCTGGTCTGTTTTTCCACGACCAGGACGGAATCCACATTGTTCCTCTTCAATCTGTGGTTCGACTATTGGCCAGACCCTCCTTTCCAGCACCTTTTCCAGGGAGGCTGAGTAATGTGATTCCTCTGTAATTATCACACACCCTCTGGTCCCCTTTTTTAAGCACTGGGACTACCACCCCGTCTGCCACTGGCACTGTCCCAGAATTCCATATGATGTTGAAGGGACGTGTCATCCATGACAGCCCCTCAATATCCAAAGGCTTCAGCGTCTCTGGATGGATCTCATCAATCCCTGGGGCTTTGCCACTGACGAGGTTTTTGACTACTTCTGTGACCTCCTCCTGGGAAATTGACGT
>OMLC01043709.1:0-11275 GCA_900302585.1 Regalecus glesne
CATTACCACTACCTTACTTACTTAATGGACTGATCGAGCGGCCGGTTGATTGATTGATTGAAAACATTGACTCCTCTGCTGACGGGTCCCACATTATTCATAAATAAAGGCCCATCACTATGGGTATAAGCCTCAACAGCCTTTTCATGTGTCCTCAGGATATATTGTGCCTCAGCCTGACTCAGTCCCTCAGCTCCTGCTCCACTTAGTAGGTGTTGAGGGAAACAGAGGGAGATTATTAAGTAGTGACTCAGACTTGGTAAATTAAACAATGTGTCTCAGTGACCAGCTGGATGGCCCCTGGCTGTCCATCGCCGTCTGGTAGCTGATTTTAAACTTCACCCCTAGGTGACAGCTTCCTGCAGAAAATGTGTCAACCACGCGTTCCTCTTATCACTCTAACTTGAGATGTGTTTAGTGAGATCAACTGTCTCAATCCTATGCTGCATCAAGGACATCCAAGTAATGTTATCGGGGTCGAGACAGACAAGCGCACACTTTCCACACACTATCTTTTACTCTTATGGGTTTTTAGATTCAAGATTCAAGAACTTTATTGTCACTGTGCGAGCACTATGAAAATGCAGTTGTGTTAGCCTCAGATGGTGCACGCAGAGAATAAAATGGCAGAGAAGAAAGGAGAAAAATAAAAGATCAGAAATGAACAGGTAGAGTCTAAACAGTAAATGTACAAGTATAAGCAATACAGAATGGTTCATTTTTACATGTTTTATTAGTCCCAAAGTTTTGGGAGTGGACATGGACATAGAAGGCTGTGGATGCCCGTCCTGATGTCCCATGGTGGGTTCGAACCTGCAACATCTAGATTGTTAATTCCCAAAGTGTGCACTCTGCCACTGAGCTACTGCAGCCCTCTTCAAAATATAAGCAATATCAAGTACAAAATACAATACAATTAATGATAAAATGTAACTTATGAGGTACAAAAACATCATCAGCAAAATGCAGTAAAGGTGAGGTGGACAGATGGAGTGGCTTAAAATGACATACGAGAAAATCTTGCAAATGTTGCATTTGACCAATGGGTGGCAGCATCTCAGTCTCTTCAGATTGTAATGTATTTTATGGTGTTCTTAGCTCTCCTCATACGGTGAATGCTGTGAACAAGTTCTAGTGATGGTAGTTCAAAGCCAATAATGTCCTGGGCTGTTTTCACCACACGCTGGAGGGCTTTTTGTCAGCATTGGTGCTGCCACTGTACCAGGATGTCATTCAGTTTGTTAGGATGCATCTATAAAATCGACCAGGATATTGAAGAATGTTAGCACTCCTTTGCCTTCTCAGAAAATAAAGTTTTTGTTGTGCTTTACTCACCATTGCTGGGGTGTTGTCAGCTCAGGAGATATCCTCTGTGATAGTGACTCCCAAGAACCTGAACCTGGGGACTCTGGACAGGACTGTGTGTGGTCTTCTTAGAGGTCCTAAAGTCCAAGATGACCTCCTTGGTCTTTTTGATGTTTTGATATTTAAAACCTCCTCCCTGTATTCAGCTTTGTCATTGCCTGATATAAGCTCAATGACTGTTGTATGATCTGAAAACTTGGCAATGGTGTTTGAGATATAAATGGCTGACAGTCGTGTGTGAACAGTGCATAAAGTAGTGGGCTAAGTACACTGCCCTGGAGGATGCCAGTGTTCAGGATGATGGTGAACATTGTGTGCTTGTGTGCTTACAGTAGAAGACAATGGTTGTACTGGGCAACCTCCAGTATAATCTGACTAGGTCCAACGAATGAATATAATCTGAATTTGAGCTGGACTGCCTCAGAGCTTTTCTTGGTTCGTTGTTCTTAGTTAGATTTATTTTCCTGTCATCTTACTTTACAATCTTAACCTGCTTTTATGTTTTGGATTGCATCTAATGGATGTAATGTCTTCCATACTAAATATGGTTTTAAATAATACAAAAAATTGTTTGGCTGTCTATGAGGGTTTTTTGTGTTACTAAAAGGTTTTTTGCTATTGCTTGTGTATTTCCTCAGCAAGCAGGAGCTGTTGACCATCTCCAATGTCCCCTTGGCAGACTGCCCTCCCTCTCCTCCCCGTACAGCACCCCCCACCATGAAGGTAGGACACACGCATGCTGTCTTCCTCTCAAAATAGTTGCTCACTTTAGGTCATTTGACACACGCAGCCTCTCCCCTCAACCGGAGAGAAAGTATGATCATACCACAGCTGTGTAACAATGAAACACAAGCCACAGATCTGAAGCTTTCCTCACATATCCCACTAAAAGGGCCGTAAACATGAAATGTACAGACCTCAGTGTCCTTTCAAGGCCATCAAAGTATTTACACAGCATTCAGGATGATGCCATTTGAAATGTAGCCTCTGTGTAGCCCCGACTGCCAGAGAGGCCTCTCCGTCACGGTGTTTTCGCACATCATCTCATTTTGCCTCTCCTGCTGTCCCTCTCAATCCCCTGATTTTCTGTCCATCCACCCCTTCTCTCCCTATTATCTCCCACCTCACCCCCTGTTTTCCCCTCTCTCATCTATCCTCGTGCTCTCTCTGTCTCCAGACGGCCCATTTCTTTGACATGATGGACAAGATGGAGGTGAGCATTAACTCATAAAGCAGCCGCCTCACATCGCATCCGGCGTAATTTATGGCGCTCCTGGGCGGAGAGCTGGTAAGGGTAATGTGTCCTGCTATTGCAATTAGTGGCTCCTACATGGCGTACAGAGGAGCTGTAAGGGGAATAGGGGAGACAACGCGAGTGATTTCATGTGTTATGTTTCTCGGGAGAAACTCGTAGTAGTCAGTGACTCCGCCTGTAAGTCTACACCCTCGCTAATCACTGTGGAGGTTGTGAGGCCATTGCGCAGCAAGGGATATAGCAAATTGGGGTGAAAAGGGCAGAATCACCACCCTGAATCATCGTTTGACTGCCCTGCCTTACCCAGAACCGATCCACGCCAGAAGCCGAAATTCCAGAATTTCAAAATATTTTTTGTTTTGTTTTTCACTCAAGTGTCACTGCTGACGTCCTTGTGGTCACATGGTTTCCCCAGACTCCTTCTGATATAACCTCAGTCCTAACTCTTTACAACTCTGTACTCACCCTTTCCCGCATGCAGCAGGTACCAGAGACCACTGAGATGAAGACAATCCCTCAAAGACAGAAGGCATGGACTCAGTGTGTGACTGTTCATGTGTCTAGCTGTTCGGTCTGTCCATCCATCTGCCCATAGACCCGTCCATCAATTCATCCATGTTCCACCTCAGCTATCTCTCTGGCCAGCTACAGTGTTTTTCTCTTTATCTGTCCATTCATCTGGAAGGTCGCCGGTTCAATCCCAGGCTCCTTCAGAAAGCCTGTTGAAGTATCCTTTGGCAAGATGCTGAACACATAGCTGCTCCCCAGGCGCTCCAGCTGACCACTCTTCTTATGCAATGGGATGGGCTAAATGCAGAGGACAAAAGTCATTGTAGGAATACAATCACTAAAATGATTGTCTTTCCTTCCTTTATTGCCTCATTAATTCATTTAACCCCCTCGCCCTCAGTAGGTGATCTCATCAATGATGGGAACACTATCTGCTCGGTCATTATATGCAGTCAAATGAAAACCGAACATCTCACAAAATAACTGCCGCTGCATGATAAAGTCTCCCCCCTCATGTCCAACGCCTGCATCTGCAGCCATAGATTTTACAATTTAGAACAGAGAAGTGAACTTCAATTGACAGAACTGAAGGTTTACATACGGACAGATGTTGCTTTCGATGCTTTTCATTACTGCCGCGTTTAAGCGAGTGAAATGATTCTGGGAATAGTGTTTTATGTCATCAGTGACAAACAAACAAGGGGAGCAGTAAGTCAAGTCTGTTTGAATTGGGTTGTGAGTTTTTCCCCAATGTAGAGGAAGAAGATTCAGAAACAATTTACTGTCCTTTAATGAGCGTGAAACGAAATATCACCTGATCTGGTGTGAAGTGAACACTGGGCTGAACCAGGACCAACATTTATTGAACTAAAATCCCATAATACTGAATTCACACAAAACTATACTGAAATAATGCTAACTGAAATATACTGAGGTTCAGTGAGAGATCGGTCATTTGTAATGTGTTACTCATTGATACGCAATGACCATTGTCATTTTCATACATCATGCATTTGTACTGGTTGTCATTTTCAGTGTCAGCACTATTCAAAACCTTCACTCGTATGTGAACACAGAGTTATGTGTGCATGATGTGTTTATATATATTCCTCTCTGCATTCTGTGCCATATCTAACTAGGCCTTCTTTTCCAGGATGACTACATTCCATATCCCAGGATTGAGGAGGTACGCTTTTTAAGAAACTATGCAACTGATCTTTGAAAGACAAACCTCATTTTATGTGATTAGTTTGCTTATATTTGCATTAGACATTGTTTGTAAATTGAGGTAAAAGGTAGAAACATAAAGCACCATAAGGCATTGTAACAGCAATTAAACACACCAAAGAATAGAAATAAACTGGGAAAAGGTCAAAATGGTAAGATGGATGGATGAATGAATGGATAGATGGAAAACCAAGCTTGTAGTAGTTCTCATGAATTAATTTAGCTTGCTTGACTCAGACAAGGAGCCATTCTATGACTATCAGCTGTATCTAGCCAAGTCAGTCTCATCATTTGAGCGGTTTGATTTCTCAGTGAGAAGGATTTGTCTATTTATGAAATTGAGTCGTTCAAAAGGAGAATAGTCTATTCAATTTTAACAGCTTCCGAACCTGTAGGAGCGCCGCTCACTGCTATCTGTAATCACCCTTGGTGAGAAGAGGCCAGAGCCGATTTCCCAAAATGGGATCATCACATTAGCTGTCTGGAGTGTCACACCACCCTGCAGGCTGGTGGACACGGAAGTGGCTTTTTAAAAATATGATGACGTAACGCGTAGCCATACCTGTACTTCGGAACTTCCGGTGTACCTGCTGGTCGTTCGCTGCCACTTCCCGTGAACGCTCCTCCTCTGTCCCGGCCATCATTGTTTTAACTAGGTTGAACAATTTAAAAAGCAAGAATGGAATATAATCTATTAATCGAGATAGACCTACCCAGTGATTGTAAGTTTCCTTGTGGATGTTATTCATAACCCTCTGGTGGTGTAACCTGAGGTGATGCAGATGAAGAGGGCTAGCCCCAATGGCTAGTTATTGTTAGCAGGGGGTACCGAAGTGTTGGTGAACGCAGAGGCGACAGACAGCGATAGGCTATATAATCATAACAGAACAAAGGGGGACGTCTAGTGGCGCTATTTAACATAGCAGTGATGCTGCTCCTGATTTAAAACTTTAAAAATCACTCATTCTTTTTTCTCTCTCTCTTCAACTTCCACGGCGTTGTGAGAACAGGTGCTGGAGAGAGGGGGTCCCTATCCTCAGGTCATTCTCCCAGAGTTTGGGGGATACTGGATCGAGGAACCTGCAACTCCCCCCACATCTCAAACTCCCTCCGCATCTGCCGAGGCCAGCCTGAGCCACAGAGAGGAGGAGGAGGAGGCGGCGGGAGGAGTAGAGGGTGGAGGAGAAGAGGAGGAGAAGGAGACCTCGCCTCCCGGGTATTATGGGTACCATCTAGAGGAGATCAATGAACCGGCGCGGGCATATCGGAAGAGCTTCCTGGGCAAGGTAAAGGATAAGTGAGATTAGAGTGGATTATAGGGACATGTTGCTAAAGACATGCAGATCAATTTTTTGTAAAACAAACCATTTAGAAAATATTGACCAAATTATATTTCAATTCAGTTTTGAAAGTATATAAACTTTCCTTCAATATGTTTGAATCACCTTTGTCTTTTGAAATATTGTCTGTTTACACGTGATTGATTCATTTCCCTCTGTTATATCATCTTTAAGGTTGTGATATTTATCACAGTCATGTTGGCCATGAGTTTCAAAATCTTCATAACATAATAAAAATAAACACAATCACCCTAAGTCCAAAAGCTTGGGCAGGCATTTAGTTTGACTTCAAATCACAACATATCAAACAATAGCTTGATTTCTACCATGAATTACAAGAACCTGCTGAAAGAGAAAAAAATACCCCAAACTTCTGGACATATCCCTGGATGAAAACTAAGTCACATGTGCACACTTGTGCCAAATTTCTTACCTCCAAAGTTATACCCGTCTAAAAGTTGACCTGTTCCAGCGATTCAAGCATCGAGGCTGAACGAGATGTTACTGGTGAAGATCCGCTACTGCTGTGACAAACCTGTCTTGTCAAACAGCTAATAAATATCATTTTATCCATCCATCCATTGTCAACCACTCATCCAAAGTCGAGGCACAGAGGAACCGGAGCCTATCTCAATTTTCAATGGGGGAAGGGCGAGGACCCACCCTGGAAAGGGCACCAGTCCATTACAGGGCAGAGTAATTAGGGGAACAGTGTCTTGCTCAAGGACACTCTGACAAGCTACTCTGCAGGTGCAGGGATCAAACCTGCAACCTTCCGATCGGCAGACGACTGCTCTACCCACCACTGAGCCATGCTGGCTCATATTAGTTTATACATATGAAAAATTATAAGGGAAGTAGACGAGACTGACTCAAGGTAATTCATTTAAATCACAATGTAACTAGTAATGAGCTATCCATCGCCATGAGGGTTACCACCTGTTTCTGATTTAGATCCTCAATGAGTAATGAAATATTGTGCTGCTCTTCCTCATACTGATACCTAAGTAATAAAAGAGAACATCCTATTTGGGATTCATAAAGGCAAAACTGTTCCTCATAATCATCACTAAAAAGTAATTTAGAAACTAAACCGTGTACAGGGTGTGCTCTGGGTTGTGTGTATCTAATTGTTATGTCTGTCTTGTGCCTGTGTCTACTTACACAGTCACCGACTGTGTGTGTGCCTGAATAAGCTTATGCTCCTTCAGACTGTTTTTTACACCATTTTACCAAGACAATGCCACCTTAACCATTTCCAGCAAAATTGTTTTTAATCTTATCCCTCATTCAACCCAACCCTAGTCCTAACTTTTTTGACCTTTGACCTTCTTTCCCTGTTCTTGACCTAACCTTTAACCCTTATTTCAACCAAATGTTAACCCCCAGGTAAAATGCCATACACGTAGTCTCTCCCTATACTCCCCTGCTAGCTACAGACAGTAGTCCCCCCCCCAAGTTTTCCTCCCCGGTGGAGACGTTTAGAGAGATGTTGAGGTAAATGGGAGGAATATCAATGATTTTAATGTGTCAGCGAAGAGGCATTAAAGGCATATTGTCATATGTGCCATTCAGCATTTTCTGTTACCCATGGAGGTGTGTGTGCAATGTTGAGCAGCATGCCTCAGGAGAAGGCCATGCTGGTAATGTCAGTAGCCAGGGGCAGAGATAAATAGCCCAATTTCTAATTCCTCACACACCACCACAATCTAAAAGGTCCATTTTACATGTCACAATTAGTCCCCATGTTGTGCTGGTGGACATGGACCAAGATGGTGCATGGGGGATTAAAGTTGGATGCCCTTCCTGATGCCCTGCAGTGGGATCAAACTGCAACATCTGGCATGATGAGCCAGTAAATGAAAGCCAAGTCTATATTCTGGTAACTGGACCCATAGCATAAGGAGGAGTCACTTAACATTCTAGCTTGGTCTGATTGATGATAGACATTGCTGTAGCCTAATTCTGATTAAGAACTCAAACTCCCAATAAAAGTCAATTTTTCATGTCACGATTCGTCCTCAAACTGTGGGTGTGGACATGGACCTAGATGGAGTGTGGAGGATTAAGGCCGGAGGCCCTTCCTGATGCCCCGCAGTGGAATTGAACCCACGACGCCTGGCTTGAAGAAGCCAAATTCCCAAGATTTACATTTAAATGTACAATATTCAATAAATCCTTCATCCATCCAGCCATCTTCAAGCCCTTATCCGAAGGTAGCAGTTCTAGCAGGGGACCCCGAGCATCCCTATCCCTGGCCACATCAGCCAGCTTTGACTGGAGTGACCCAAAGCCTTCCCAGGCCAGTGTGTCGATATAATCCCTCTGCTTGCTCCTCGGTCTACCCCGTGGCCTCCTAGCTGGACATGCCTGGAACACCTCACGAGGGAGGTGGCCAGGTGGCATCTTACTAGATACCTGAACCACCTCAACTGCCTTCTGCCTACATAAAAGAGCAGTGGCTCTGCTCCCAGTCCCACACAGATGACTGAGCGTCTCATCCTATCTCTTAAGAGAGACACCGGACACCCTCCTGAGAAAACCCATCTCAGCCGGTGGTATTCCGTGATGTCATTCTTTCGGTCATGACCCAACCTTCATGGCCATAGGTGAGTAGGAATGAAGACTGACTGATAGATCAAGAGCTTTGCCTTCTGCCTCAGCTCTCTCTTCATCACAACAGTTTAGTTAAGTGAGGGCAATACTGCTCCAGCAGCTCTGATTCTCTGGTCCAACTCGCACTCCATCTTCCCCTTACTCCAGAAAAAGGCCCTGAGATACTTGAACTCCCTCACTTGAGGTACGGCCTCAGTCTCTACTCTGAGTTGGCAATCCTTATGACACATAATGAATATGAGGGATAGACAGTTTAGGAATATAGCCTCATTATCAGAGGTGTACATGTTAAATCAAATATATTGAAAAGATAGAAAACGTTTGTTCTAAATAGGCTAAAAAAGTTTCTGAGTTATTTGCTACTGGTGGACTTTTCATCTGCACATTTTGCTTTCATCAGTTTATTAAGCTTGTTCTTGAGTTTCAGGTACATTTGTAAGTCCCCCTAACCCCATTTCCATATTTTCATCTCTCCAAGGTGGCAACCCCAATTAGCGTATGGCAGGAGCTAACCGATGCTTCAAGGGCTGTTTATAAGTGACGGTGCTGGAGTTGTGCTCGCAATGCAATTAGTGAAAGGAAATTAATTGAAAGCTGTCTGAAAAAAAATTCAGTGTAAAATTATCCAAATACTTAGTATCAATACTTTATCTGAACATGCACATGGTAAAGGGAGTGCTCCTCTAATCTAAGAAAGGATTCCCTTATCAGTCCCGCAAGGGGAAATTTGGATTTCTCTGCATTTTTGACCCAACCTATTGTATAGGAGCAGTGAGCTGCCAACATATGGTGCTCGGGGAGCAGTTAGGGGTTAAGTGTCTTGCTCAAGAACACCTCGACATGCTGTATGCAGGACCGGGAATCGAACCTGCAACCTTCCGACTGCTAGACGACCGCTCTACCCACTGAGCTATGCCGCCCCTACCAACCACTTACAAAGACTAATGATGTGGGCCATTCATTCACACACTGATGGTGGAGGCTGCCATGCAAGCCACCAACCTGCTCATCTGGAGCCCTGTGTTGGAATGGTGACCTGTTCATGGTGTTTCCCTGCCTTTCACCCAGCGAGCGCTGGGATAGGCTCCAGTATGACCTAATGACATGACTTCGGATAAGCGATTGACAATGGATGGATGGATAGAAATGCAGTTACATTTTCAGATGCAGCTTTTGGAGATTTAAAAAAAAATTAACTTGACTTTTTATGCGTGAAAGTGGAGTCTGACTTCAGCATGGATTTGAATCGTGACTTTTATGATGCTGCATGTCATGAAACACAAACACCTGAAGTTATTTTAAAGTTAAATAACTGCATCAGGACTCCTCAACTTCGCTTACCCCTCTCCTCCTTGCAGGAGCATTTAAATTTTTACTGCTCAACCAGTAGCCATGGCAACCTCCTCCTTTCTGTGAGACATGAGGAACTAAAGGAGCAAGAATACTTACATGTGATGCTCAGGTATAAACACACACACACGCATGCACATATACATGTTTAAGAGCACACAGACAGATACTCACTAATATAGACACACACTTGGTAACATACGCTAACACAGAAATTACTCACACACACATTCAAATTGGAGTTTTATGGAGGAAACAGAACTAATGTCACAGTGTTATAAACATAAAGAATTGATTCATTCATATCTTTCCTTCCCGCAGCTGTCAGGCTATATAATCAGCAATGCTCCCCCAGTAGAACAAATCCAATACATGAACAACTGGATCACATAACATTTAATCAAACCTGAGTGTATTTTTCCTGTTCATACTGTATATAGTGTTCATATTTCCCCCTTGTTTATATTGCTGTTACATATTATGTTCTAGATTTGATGCCTCTCTTACTGTGCTTTCCACTTTACTGCTGTAACACTGTAAATTCCTTCTGTGGGGGGAAATGACGGTGCTACAGCAGTAAAGTGGAATAAAGGAATATCTATTAATACATTAATAGTAATAAAGGAATATCTTATCTTATTTTACACATAGTGTGGATTAACCCACAAATGAAAACATACATACACAATCACACCCAGAAGAACACACATAAACATATCCATATTCACAGCAGCTCCAGGTAAACGGTAAATTCTAACATATCAAAATTAGGCCCCACGTTGTGGAGGTGGACACAGACACGGATGGAGAATTAAGGCTGGATACCCTCCCTGACCCCCGCGGTTGGATCAAACCTGTCACGCCTGACTTGGAAGCGTGCACTCTACTGCTGATTTACCGCAGCCCCTTGAGAGGTCCTCTTTTTATGTGTCACCATTAGTCCCCATGTTGTAGGGGTGGACATGGACTTAGATGGAGATTGGGGGATTAAGGTAGAATACTCCTCCTGACGGCCTACCATGAGCTCAGACCTGCAACATCTGGCTCAGCATTTCCCGGAACTCATGCTCTGTGCATGCATATCTGTGCATGCACATCCATATGCACGGAGAAATAACATGGTCACATTTACACATCAGCACACTCACACACATACACAGTCCCTGCACAAATGCTCACACCTTCAAGACACACTCATACACAGATACACGTGGTGTGCACATATACACCAATCCTCTCTTGAACAGACACATGCAGACACGGGCTTAGATGGTTAAACAGTTTCCAGAGCTGTTTTTCTGTCTGCTGTTTGTTCTGTGGCATTTTGGTCTGGTGGGTTAACTGCTTGATGGGGTGAGTTAACCTTTCTCCCTGGTGTGTGTCCTCCCAGGTCTCGTGTGAAGACTGTTTACCACAGGCTGTTGCTAGGAGATCTGCCTGAAGTACCCAGTGTTCCACAGTTGGCCAAGGTGCACCCCCCTTTTCTTTCTCTCTCTCTCTCTCCGTCTCCCACCCTCTCTCTCTCTCTTTCTCTCTCTCTCACACACACATACACACACTCCCAATGACATTCACACAGGTAAATAACACATTAGAACACTCATTAATACTC
>OMLC01043710.1:0-12319 GCA_900302585.1 Regalecus glesne
AAAAAACCCACCCCTGTGAAGGATAAATGGGGGTTGTCGATTGTCTTATGGCTTTCTTACATGCCAGTCTGACTTGAATATTTTTTCAAATCCCTTCAGCTTCCTCTACATTGAAGGGTATTCTGTTAATTTTCCGTTTTGAAATATACTTGTCTTAACTCTGTATGAGCCGGGGGAATATCCATGTGAGTTCTTGGATTGACGAGGATTCCCCTTTTGAATTGAGACAGAAGTCTGTGCTAAATATTCCAAGTCTCTAGAGTCTAGATTGTCTATTTTTACCACATTAAATAATGGTGACTTCCATGATGATGGTATAAAACATGCTATGATGACTGTATGAAGCGTTTTGAAAGTGGTGACTCTTCTTTGGCAGGAAGTGTCCTCTCTATTCGATTTGGTTATATGGAGTCACATGAACAGTAATAGGATCACCCATGGGCTCCTGTCCTCATCCCATGAAATAATTGTGTTAACTGTGATGGATTCTTTTTCTTCTCTTCAAGTCTCAGTAGTTACATCCATCTTCTCTTTCGTTATCTTTGCTTTGTCCCATCTTTCCTTTCTATGTGTCATTTATATTTTCACCTTTTACATTCTATTTTCTTTATTTCTATATCATTGATTTTTGTATTCCTATCACTTATTTGTCTGCATTTCACATCTATTCAAAGGGACCTCCTTTCCAGACCGACTGGTGATCTATATTCTTCAGAAGTTGGAGAACAATAATGAAAGAAACAGGATGGGTTCCCTGGCTGTCCTTCGCCACCTTATCAATTCTGAGATAATTCAAACGTACTCGCATCCTGATAGAGGCGAGTACTTTCCTTCTCTTTATACTTTTGTCAAATGCGCACACAGAGTTGGTTGTCCAAGGTTCTCTCTGCACTCATTACTCTCATCTCCAAAGGTTTTAGAATTACTCTCGTAATGCACCACGGCCAGTAAAACTAATCCTTCTCCAGTCCCATGCACTGCTAATTTCCTGATCTTCTTCAAACATTGATAGACAATTAAATTATCCACAAGAGGTGTTAAATGGTAAATGGACTTCTACTTTGTTACACAATTGAATATTCCTTAATGGGTCTCTGCTTGTGTGTGTGTGTGTGTGTGCGCGCGTGTGTTTGTGTGTGTGTACCTCTGCATGTATGTTGCAGCTTCCACAATAGATACCAAGAAGCTTCTGATTTTAACCAGTATCAGACCACCAATGGCTGACCAGAGCAATAAGGTAAGGCAGGCACGCTAAATAAGATTTCCCTCTCTGTCTCAATGGAGCCAACTTTTTAAATGGAAAACAAGTAAATCCTCCTCCACTTCATTTATATCCAGGTTCCCTGCATTCTGGCTGATCTTAAATTTTCACCCTCACGGTCTCTTTCTCTGTCTTTTGTCTCTTTCTCCCCAAGGTGAAGAAGCGTGTGGTCCAGGTGATCAGTGCCATGGCTCATCATGGCTACCTGGAGTTAGAGGGAGGAGAACTGTTGGTTCGATTTATCATTCAGAATTGCGCCTTGCCCGACACATGCCAGGTATGGGTATTTGTATTTGTGTATGTGTTCACTCTGAATATTGGCATTTTGTAGAAGAGATTGGATTTGTCTAGAAATTTCTGACAAGGCTGATTTGTCACCAAAATCAACAAGTTTATGGAAGAATACCTTGTGTGGCGATGCACTGGTTTCATGCTGAATATGGCTTTAAATTTAAGTAGTATAATTACCTGTGAAATGACATCTAATAGAAAATATTACTATCTATGGTGTGTGTACTCTCTTTGAACAGTCTTTGTTTAGACATTTGTTAGGCTGACCTAGTTCAATTAAGGCCTCTGTGTAAGGCTCTGTATTTGTACACGTGTATCCAGCGTGGCCAGAAGCCCACAGATCAAGATGAGGTGACTAATGAGGCATTGAGAAGTATGTGTGACAACACACTGCACCTGCTGACCACCACTATTGGGCATCTTGCTGACGTATGTATCCGTCTACTTGGCTGTCTCTCTGTCTGTTTCAATGTAATCTGTTGTGCTTTTGGTCCCGCGGTAAAATACAGTCCTTTAATCACTATACAGTCAAGTCACACATTCCTAATGACTCTTTTGACTGCTTTATTTCTGCTTACTGAACGGCCTGTGATTTAAAGAGTGAATGAACAGGCTTCTCTGAGAAGATATCTGTCTGTTGTGTATCTGTTTTTCATAGGTGCTATGGCCAATGTTGTTCAATTATCTGACTCCAGTGCAGTACAGCAATGCTGCCACTTCAGTGTGTAAGAGTCTAATATTTTTGGGTAACAAGAAGAGAAATAACCAGGAGGCCAGCTTTTACATAGACTTTATACAGCAAGGTAAGTAAAGGAATCCATACACATAAACATCCATCTTTCTCGGTCTCTTTTTTTCTTCTTCAAGGAAGCCACCAATGGAGGGGAGAGTGCTAAATAAATAAGGGGCAAAATAATCCAGTAATTTGTGTTTCTTTCAATCTTGTGCAGATTACTTCATGCAATCATTCATGGTTGCATGGAACAGGCTTGTACTGCACAAGATTGAAATAAATCAATTTAATTACGTGTGTGTGTGTGTGCGCGCGCGCGCGCGGTTACTAGAAAAACATAGGTGCTACTGTGGAAAAAGACCAATGAGTAAAAAGGTGGCAGTAACTGTGCTTTGTTGGGCATTGAAGCTGCATGTTTGTTTGGATTTCGAAAGGGAATTTAGACAAAAGTGAGGTGACAAAGGAAAGAATGGTTTTCTAGACTTTGTATTTGTTTATCTATTCAGTGCTTTACTGCTTTCTATTTTCTACCTCTGTGCGATCTATTCTGAAGTTAGTTTCTTTGCTCTCTCTCTCTCTTCCAGCCAATCTGCCATCTGCTCAAACTCTGATGATCAGACTTCTGGTGGGTGTAACTTGTTTTAGAAATATGACTCTATTTGGCAAGATTATTATGTTGCCTTCTGGCCTTAAGCCCCTAAGCTCCATCTAAGTGCCTGTCCCACACCCACAACATGGGAACTAATCGTGACATGTAAAACAGACCTCATTATGCTACCTTCCAATATCATACAAGATCTGAGTTTTCTAGAATTGAAATGCTCTCCCTATGGCCTTGGGCCTATCTAACAAGTTATTTTATGTGATTTTTGATTTATGTGAGCCCTTTGTCCTTTTCGGGTTATTGTTTAGATTATCATAGGCCCAAATCAGATGTTTACAGTACAAAAGAGTGTACGTTAATATGTCATGGCATTTTAGTAGAGCTAAATAATTTGGCTTAGTAACATTTTGGATAAAAAAGAATGAGAAACCTTTCTTTGTTCAAATCAGGTTTCCCCGTTTCATTTCAAATCAATATTTTAGAGATTTATTAAATATTCAGCCTGAACCCACTACTGTAGTAGGTCATCAACGGTGTTGGATATGGTCTCATAGCTTCTTCAGTTCTGAATATAAAGCCATATTAAGATCATTAGACATTGTACTTTTAGGAGTATTTTTCAGTGTTGCAAGATGTAAAGAGTAACTTCATTGTGTGTCTGTGTTTGGCTATCTATATGTCTATGTGTCTATGTGAATGTATTTGTTTCTGGGTCTTTATGTGCATGTTTTAGGTGAATGCTGCATTCCCATTCCATTGCAGAGGTCATGGCGCTCCCTCTCTCTCTCTGCTCCATATCCTCAGTCTGAATATCCATCCCAATACAGAGAAAGTGTGGGAGAAAGAGATACCTCCACTTCTGTCTCTACTAGAGGGTAAGTCCATATAGGAGCATTAGCTTCCATACATATGCATTTCATAGATTCACTCTCAGATTTATAATTTGTTCCACAAACAACCACTGTAATTGATTCCGTGGGGTGGCAGTACAACTCGACTTGAGCTAATGGAGATCTGGCGTAGTCATCTTAATCTACTTTACACGTACACATTATCCAAAGATCATAATCCTGGTTGCTTGTCAACATCTTCGCATTGAAACTCATTGAATAGATTGAAAAGATTGTTTTATTGCCACGCGACCAGTGCTGGTGGAATCTGTTCCCTACATTTAAATGGTAAATTGACTTGTTCTCATGTAGCGCTTTTCTCGTCTACTGACCACTCAAAGCACTTTACGGCAGTGAGCACAGCCACTGTGTCGATGTTAAATGTTAAAAAAGATATCCATCTTTCCCAATTACTTTATTTACCTGCATATGTATATTTGGTGACACGAATACTCCCGTAGATATTCTCTGATATTTTTAGTGGTATTTTTCATTTGTCAGTATGTCGCCTTGTGTCTTCTGTGGTCTCAACGTTGAGCATACCATTGGGTCAAATTACAAGATGCGCGAGCTGACTTGATTCAGCCCAATAAATTGTATCAGAAAACATGACTGGTATCTTATGACTTTATGAATGGGGGGCAGTGTTATAAAGTCTACGTATCTTGCTCAGTAGTGTTTCGGTGTGGATTATTCCTATGCGGTAATTTGACTTGTTTGATGGTGTTTTCAGAGTCAACAGCTGAGCGTCTCGATAAAAAGGCCTGGAATGAGAAACTGCTGAAGGTCTGATCCTCCAGAATACCTCTCTCACACTTTAGCACATTCATGTTTTTCAATGAAATCTGACCCTAATTAGGAATGCAGTGATAATAGGTTTGAAGGACCAGTTTTAGATAGCCCCTCTAGTTTGGTCAGCTGCAGGTCAGACATTAGTCTCAGGATATGGTAAAGACTAGCAGAGACTCACTGATTTTGAGCCAATCACTGTGTGAACTGTGGCAGCCTTCTACACATAAAACAAAGACTTTCATTATTGTATCACAGCCAGAGTCATACCACATAAGAATATGTTGATATAGGTAGAAATGTTTAAGGTCTACGTTGGCTTTTCAACAATTCTTGGATCTTTTTGTAAACCATACACAATGCAGTTATTTGCTGAATCGTCAAAGAAGTTATTTTGCGGTTTCCATGTTTGATCTCAAAGTCTGACCAAATATTTTCAGTGTTACGAGTCTGTCATGAAAAGCATTAGATGGAACAGTGGTTATAAGTGGTATTTATAGTCATTTATACAGAATGAGACTTAACAAAGTAGAACTTGATTTAGACTTGAAAAACTTAAATGGTGTAAAGTTTGTTGTTATTAGTCAAAATGCAGTTCTTTTCGTTTGATTGGCTCGTGTGCCCTAATTATGTCATTATTGCTTCCAGTTCCTGTCTAAAACCCTGGCAGCCATTGATAATGACAAGTGGGTCTGTCAGTGTGCGAATGAGGCAACACGATATCTCTCCACCTATAACCATGCTTTAGAAGAAAAGGTGAGAACACCAACGTGTATTATTTTCCCACAATTCATAGTTAAGTATGAGTTAACACTTTTACACACCACGAGTCCACTCGTCAGTTGAGCTATTAGTGCCAGTAGTGCTGAGCAATTGTCCGTCCATGTGCAGTTTCAGATATTGTCTGGAGTCTATTTTACACATATCTAATGCCAATAACTCAAATGGAGATAGTCCATGTCAGACGCATACTTAAAAAACGCATAAATACTCCGTTTGGTTTATGTGGGGGGTGGGGGGGTGCCGGAGTTTAACATGCGGGAGGCAGGACATGACAGAGACTATGGACAAGGCCACTGACTCATCCATAATGATAACCTTTTTTCCATTAATATCAATATTACATGTATTTGTATATATCTAGAACATCAGTGAAAGGGTGTAAGGCAAAAAAAAACCTACAACCTCTAAATAACTGGTATGATTTCGTGTCAACACGCCCACTTGCTCGCTGTGGATACTCCAGACAATGACCTGCTTATTCTCACATGGGCTCAATTGGACATTGCATGGACTTTTAACTCGGGAGCTGGGTGTGTAAAGTCCATTTAATGTCCAATCTGTTAAATCGTACGTTTGCATTTTCACATGCAGTTCTACTGGGTGATGTCAAGTCAATTTAGTTTCTACAGCCCATTCTAAATAAGTACATGTTTGCAGTGCATATGTGAATAGAGTTAGACAATAATGCTATTGTACACTTTGAATGGGCAACACTTACCAGTGGTTCACTTGGTGGCAACACCTTTTTCCAAACGAGAGAGCATAGAATTGGTTTACATTGGTTGGTATTATGCCATTATAAATAATATGATTTCCAGCAACTGCTTTCTAGACTTGTTGGCAGTGTAGGTGTATGCTAAGTACTGTCACTGAAACATCTACACATAGTGGAGATGGAGATGAATACTATTGAGTTAGTTCTACTATAAGATCTTTGTAAACCCTTTATTACTTTTTATCATTCTTATTTGGCTGATTTTCCTTTGGTCTGTTTGTGTATGCTTTATTTGTCCATCTTTCCAGAGTTTCCTATATCAGTGTATCGGAGTTACTCTTCAACAATGTCACAACAAGGAGGTAGTGAAAAAGCAGCTCCAGGAAATCCTCCTTACAGCTCGCCACAGCGATAGTGTTGAAAGAGAGGTGCTTATCGGTGATTTATTATATTTTCGTTTCAGTCGAGTAATGTGCATGATATGATGTAAGCATTTTACACTTTGTCTGTGTACATATTTTGTGTATCTATCCTGAATTCTTTTATGAATTAGTTCATGGTGTGGTATAAATTTGGAGTTGTTTTTGATTGTTTTATCAGGGAGTGGCCTTGGGTATCGGGCTGTGTGCCAACAGCCACTTGGAAGGAACACTGGCCAAGCTGGACGAGTTTGGCAAGTCAGACGCCTTCAAGAAGTCTCAAAGCATCTTCAACATACTCAAAGTACAAAGAACTGAATGTTACATGTATAACATGGATATGTATTACTCGTGTATGATTTTTGATTTGGCCATCTTGCTGTCAAATATCAAAGGGAGCCTCTGTTGGCCTAAGTCCAGAGGTAACTCATTCTTTCCTTTTGACTTCATTTGATTGTTGTTTATTCCATACTTGTGTATCTACACCACTTTGTCTTTTAAAAGCTTTTCTATTTCAAGACTTAATTTGTCTTTTGATGATGATTTACCATCTGTGTTTATTTTCTCTATTGTGGTCTTTTTTGCATTTCCAATTTCATCCATGTTTCCTCTTCCTTCTTTCTTTCCCTTCTCTCTGTCTGTCTCTCAGGAGCGTAGTGATGTTGAGGTAGAAAAGTTGAAGAGCACTCTGATCTTATGTTATGGTCAAGTGGCTCTGAATGCACCTCCAGAACAGATTGTCACACGCATTGACACTGACATCCTGCGCTGCATCAGTAAACACTTCAACACCAAGGTAACGAACACCAGATCAACTTTTCACTATTTTACAGTGAATACCAGATGGGTAACTTAACTTATGTCCAAGAACAGGAACAGAGTCTTACGAACAGCACCTATTCATACCAAAATGCATGTCGGCCTCTTTATCGGCATCCATAAAATCATCTGCCCTAGTGTTGTGGGACGTCATTTCCATCATCAGAATCATGGTTTAGCTGAGAGAAGTGGATGTGTTTTTCTAACCGTGTGTCAATAGTTGAATAGATATCACTTTGTGGAACAAAAACTCAACGCTGTCCCAGAGATGCAGAAATTACCTGAAAAATCTACAGGTGCTTTTCATGTGCCATCCCTGTCTTGATTAGATAGAGATAAGGTTGAAAATCAGCTTATTCTCCCTTTTAATAATGATGATGGAGAGGATGAGAAAGAGTAGGAAAGTTGACTGTAGAATCTGAAATTGCAGTGTCTCATTCCAGACTCTCAGCTAAAACTTAGAACCGATCAGACGAGAGGCAACCAATATTCTGGTAAAGTAATCGTGTGCTGCAGGTTAAAAGACCAGAGGCTGCTGTTATATGAACTGATGAGGCAAAAGTAAAGCAGCATAATGGTTGCTATGGCCTAGAATCAGGAAAAATAGAACAGTTTGTTGTCTCGGTCCATGCTCAATAATCCAGGTATGGAAATCACAAAAAGAGGTGAATCAGTTCAACTGGATCAGACGTTTATTTGGAAACGTTTCGTCACACACCAGGTGACTTATTCAGTCCAGACCGAAGAAGTCACCTGGTGAGTGACGAAACGTCGTGACGAACAGTTTGTTGCATTTTATGCAAAATGTTGAAAATTGATGCAGGTAGCAGCAAGTTAAAAGAGGAACAGAAATGTATTTTTGCTCCACTGAGGGTGCCGATGGAACAGATCTTGTAACTCTGTTATTAAGAATGTATCTTTGGGGCCTGGAGTGGTCAAATTCCAATGCAATAACTATTATCATCATATGTGTCAGTAAGTATGACAAAAACATCAATCCTCGGAAGACAAATGATAACATCTGAATATATACACAAGAAAAGTCTAACATAAACTGCCGTTTGACTGGTTACTGTGTAAAATTCGTAATGGTTGTAAGAATTGTGATCCACAACTTATTTATGTGATGTTTGTGTGTGCAGAGAAACTGCAAGCCCTCCAATAATTTGAGATTTTTGGTGGAAATAGTCAAAGTCCTACAACAGACCTACAAAAGTCAAGTTTATTTTTATTTGTATATCCCATTATTAATCGAATAAGGCAACTTCTAGAAATGGCCTCTCTTTGTTCCGTCAGCTAAATAACATGAAGACCACCTATAAAGTTGACTTGGCAGATAGATGAGCTTTGTAGTCATGTCTACTGACTACTCTGTACTTCTGTCATACAGGTTCTGGGAATTAAAATAGAGACCAAGGTATCGTCACAGGAACACAAGGACAATCTGTCCCTCTCCATTGGTTTTATCCCTCCCTCTCTATCTGTTGATCTGACTCCTCTTCAATCGTAGTTTTATTTTTCGTCGTAAGATTCCTTTCTTTTGCTTCTCATTCGTTTCATCCTCTCTTTCTAGCTCTCTTTTCGGAGGGGGGTGTGGCACTAACTCTAGTGACTTTTCCTTCCTCTACCACTCTCTTAATCACATTCTCTCTCAGAGGGATATCCTCACTCAAATCTTGACTAACAGACTTGGAGTGGAGGAAAAATTCAACTTTCTCTGCACAACATAATTTGCAACTTGGCTGCATCTCTTCAAAGTTATGTTCTACTTTGGTGGAGCTTTCATTGGCTAATCTTGGGGACCAGCGGTCTCCCCCATTTGGTTATGTTCATTTTACAATGTAGTCTAAAGACTCTACAAGGAAATTTTACCTATATGCAATTGCTGATATGCAGAGGTTGCTGGTGACGGCCAAACTGCAGGGAAGTAACTGTTAGAGGTCAAATGCTGTTGATGTCCTATGGAGGTGTGACTTATAATCAGTAAACATGTTCTGTCTTGGTGAAATATGGCTTTCAGTTTGATCCAGTGATATGATGAAATTCTGTATTAAAACTGCTGGGATCATCTCTAAGCCACAGGGGTTTCTCCAAATTGATCTAAAAGACAATTTAAAACCTAAGTTGAACCCAGATTGTGTTTAGAATGACCCATCACAAGTGGCACCTTATGTGCTGTTGCTCGAAAGGTTCATTTCTTCTTTTTATGATTAGTTGTGTGAATCTTCTTTGCTACATAAATCACTCTTGGGTCAAAATAAAACTTTTTCACACCAATATGATGGAGTTTGAATATGAAATAAGAGAATCTCATCGAGGGTAAATGGAAGGCTTCACAGTCACAGAAGTTCATACTCTTGCAATTTGGTATATATAAACCCCACATGAGTTTTGCAGTGATGGGGAAAGCTGTTGCTGAGAATTAATTTCACTTTCTTTTAACAGAAATTGACCATTTCCAAAATTAATCACCTTGTGATTCCACACTATAGACCCCGCCCTCTTTGCAATCAAGCTCCATGTAGTTGGTTGCTCTCCAGACCTTAACAGCAGGTTGTCCTTGGTGTGAAAAGGCTTTTGCAATCTTTTTCTGAACTTTAACCGCACGTTGGTGTCTCTAGGCCTTGGTCTGATCTATCGCTTCTGGGATCAGAGCCTGCAGGGGTTTGCAGTTCAAATCACAAAACTCTTGCTTTAGGCCTCTCCATCCTGAGGAATGGAGAATCAATCTACAAATTAACTGCTGGATTGATTGACTGACCTTGATTTGATTAATGCATTCTGGATTGTTGGAATGTTGTTGTTCTTTTTTTATAGCATTTGCTTGTGTTGAGCTGGCTCTCTATTAAGGGAACTATAGAGCACTTGAGTATTTCAGAGCTGCTTTGCATTGCTCTTGAGCAAATGTGAATATCTATTCTCATACTGTTTTAATCCTCACATCTGCTTCACCAGAGACTATGAACCTCTCTGTGTTCCCCTTTTTTCTCTCGTGTATGCGTCTCTGTCCACCATTTGTCTGTGTCTCCCCCCAACTATGCATGCATTGTGTGTGTGTGTGTGTGTGTGTGTTCCACTTTTCAAAGGACCTGACCATGAAGCTGAGCTTGATCCAGAGTGTTGGGTTCATAGCCAAAGCCATCAGCGAGTGTGTGAGGAGACAAGGCTACATCTTCTCTCGCAAACAGGAACTTATTGCTGTGATGCTGGTTAGTAGCTTGAAATGCAGAGTAAGCATCCAAGGAATGATGTGATGTTTTTCAACTTTCTCCATGCATGATCTGTATTATTTTTCCTCTGTCCAGGACTTTGTCAAGGCAGAACCTGCTGATTGCTTGAGGACGTCATTACGCCATCTAGTGATGACAACTTGTGCCAATCTCATGTATCCTTCCCTTTAATACCCTGTCGGATGATGAGCCATCGTGGCACGTAGAAAACTGTTCTCTGGATGATGAGCATCTGTCCTGTTGTGGATGTCTTCATAGAGTAAATCTTTTCTCTTGCACATTCCATGTCCGATGTTTCATGACCCTGGTTCCATGCCACACTACAGTAAACATGCAACGTCGGCAGTTACAACCATCTCTGTCATCTTCCAGTTATTCTCTGTTTCTAAGAAGTTGGCCTTTTCTAAATAGCCATAGTTTCTGCAGAGTGTGACGAGTAGTTTTGATATCAAGAGTGGTTAAACCATTGTAAATTTTAAATGTAATCAAGTTGCATACTGGTGACCTGTCCTGCGTATTTCCAAGCTGTTCGCCAAACAAGCACCGAGATAGGCTCCAGTTCACCCGTGACCTGACATTTGATAAGGGGTTGACAATGGATGGATGGAAGTTACAGAGGTACCTTGATTATTCTTCCCAAAGCTCAACATCCTCTAATTTCTGAAGTGATTGAGGGTTTATCAGTGATTTCCTCTGGCCTACCTCAGATAGCCACATATTTGAATAATGCTGTCATAATCGTGCACATTGAATTATACTGATAGTTCATAGTAAGTTCAAATCTTTTTCACCCAGAGATTTGAGATGGTGTAAATCAACTTTATAAACAAATAAGAAACACTTGTTGATTCTCTTTTAAGAGCACACTTGCTATGATGATAGTTTTTTTCACTTGCAATAAAAATCAATATCATGACTCACTCTAAAGAAGTAGGATGTGCAGTGTGGTAATCGATATTCACTGCATCCAGGACTATTTAAGTTTTGGTTTTATTCACATTTCATTGAAGGGTAAGATTAGGTACATATATTGTTTTATAAATATTAATTGGATTTCAGGAAAAAAATCATTCTGTTTGTGGTTGTTTTTGTTTTTTTGAAAAAGAAACTTTATTTTAGAGGTCTTTATGCATACTCAATAATCCAGGTAAGGAAGTTGCAAACAAAGTTAAACATTTGTGTGATTTTATTTTACCAGCTTTCACACCATGTAAGTACAAATCTACCTCAGTCGGTTGCTACAATACTGTACAGTTTATAACAATTGATAGTTCTTGAGGCTTGACTAGAGAGGTTGTTTGAGGTCCTGCCTGTTATGTACTTGTGTTTGACCCTTGACATTTTGTGGTCCAGCCCTCTTGATCCTGCGCTTAGTGAAAATGAGAACTTTGATTTGCTGAAGGTGTGTGTAAGCAGTGTGTTCTCTCTGCCACCCGAGTCATATATTCCAGAGAAAACAAAAGATGAGGAGATACTGGAACCCAAGCAGAGAAAAGTATGAGCACACACACACACACACACAGTGGTGTTTCTTGTAAGGACAGTATTGACTTTTGTCATGTACCAATCTTAAAAATCACAACTAGAAATCAAACCTTAACTCTTCCTTATTTTCACCTGTGTATAGTCAATCCTTGTGTGAGTGTGTGTGTGTGTGTATACACACACACACACACACACGTATATAGACGTATAGACACATAAAATTAAAACAACACAAAAATCTTCACACACATACATATGTATATATGTATGTATGTATGTATATATGTGTGTGTATGTATA
>OMLC01043713.1:7419-20339 GCA_900302585.1 Regalecus glesne
ACTGGATATGGCATGCAAGGCAACACTTCCCCCACTGGCTGGCCAGGGGTCACATCGCCTGTGGTGGGATTAGGGTGACTTGGCCAGACCCCAACAGAAGGCGGGATCCTAAAGCCCTCCAGCCGATCCCTTCCAGCACCTTTGTGTGGTTACTATTCCACTGTTGCCCTGTGCTGTGGTTATATTTTCTGAGTTTACATTGACACTCTATTGCTTGCTGTACTGTAGTTCGACTCCCTCTTGCTCTCAGAGCATGCTCAGAGCTGAAGAGAACGAGCTGTGTTGCTTTGGTCTGGAGCCCCTCTATTGTGGACTGAGCTGACATGAGAGTAGTCCCTGTACTGGACCAGTCCCCCAGAGGCCTCCACCAGACGCTCACAAAGGGGTTCAAAGTAGGAAAGCCAGCGGTGTTGTGTTTAAAGCCCATCAGCGTGGTGTTGCTGCTTGACAGAGAATTGAAAATGGTGCATGTGTGTCCTACGTTGTTCTAAAGGGGCCATTTTGAAACAGGAGCGTTTCGATTGTAGAGTTTCATGTGGACAAGGAGGTTCATCAAAAGACGTGGATGCTCATCTGCAAGTGTGTCTTATTTGGTCTGTGTGTACAGGTTGGACATGGTCAGCCTCTTCTGCACGAAGTGTGCAAGCAATTGCACAATAAACTGTGAAGCAACAAAACACAACAAGCCTGCGTTCCTGAGGTTTTAAGCTTGGTGGGACGCCCCGCTAATCGCCGCTCTCTGTGTTGCTTTTGCATCACTGAAGCACACGCCCGTGAGCAGTCATTCTTGTGTGTGAGCACAGGGATTTGCTGGCTAGGCATGTGTTCCGAGCTGGTCTACCAGACTCCGGCCGTTGACACTCGTCATCCTGTCACAGTGGATGACTCAGGACGTGATGGTGGCCGCAATGGCCTTAAATCCCACGGAGACAGAGATAGAGGGACAGAAAGAGTAGCAGAGACAGAGAGACAGACATTGATGTGTCAGTCTACGCCTCGACTTCCCCAGAGACACATGGACGGAAACGAACAGCCTTAGGAGCTCAGGCTGGCGGAGCAGGACGACATGTGAACGTTTCCTGAGAGCCACAAAACAGACAAAGAGGAAGAGAGTGAATAGCATTTTAAGAACACACCACACCGACCCCGTCTAATGACATCAAGTGAACCCTTCAAAACAGCCGGAGATGTCAGATTGTACAGACGTTTGAATTGGGCGGCACGGTGGGGAAGCTGTTGGCACTGTTGCCTCATACAAGAAGGTCCTGGGTTCAAATTCTGGCCAAGGTAAGTCAGTCAGCGGTCAGTGGACTCGTGCTTATATAGCACTTCTCTAGTTTAACGGCCACTCTGTGTGGTTTACACGTTCTCCTCATGTCTGTGTGGGTTTCCTCCACGTGCTGCGGTTTCCTCCCACCATCACAAAGACATGCATGTCAGGGTTCATACTCCTGCCTGTGCCCCTGAGCAAGGCAGTAGGAAACAGACCTGGAGTTGGTCCCTGATGCTGCAGCTGCTCCCTGCTGCTATGTGATAGGATGGGTTAGAGGAAGAGGACACATTTCATTATATGCATGGCAAAGGAACAAAGCCTCCTCTTCTTCATCTGAGTAAGAACGAGTGCAAATTGTAACTTCACACATGCAGCTCATGTCATGACACTTCGGCTGCACATTAATTGCACAGGATGACCTTATCTGAACATGCAAAAAAAAGACATGTGTTGGTGCCGTGAGGAGAAGCAGGAGAATACTGGCCTACATCTTCAGAGCTTGCGAGGTGCTCCAGGATATAGCATGAAATGAGACATGCGGATGCCGTCGGGAGTGTGGTGACAAATTATCCCACATCCGCTGCTATCAGAGGTAATGCAGTGACAGAATGGCTCCGAGAGATACGGGCCTCCATCACCAGCCAACTCTGACTCACCACCAGATGCTAAGAGGAGGTCTTCTGCTGTTCCACCAGTATTGCACAGGTATAGATAGGTTTGTTTCTCTATCCATAATGGGCATTGAAAATCTGCCTTTTTCTTCCATCATATATTTGTGTGTCGTACAGGTGAACTGGAAATAGATTTATGGGAAAGGGAGCAGATGGACCAGACTTTGTGTGAACCTGTCTGTTCACATTGATCTACTGGGTTTTTGTATGTGTGCATATGAGTGTGTGTGTGTGTGGGGGGGGGACGAGACAGTAAACAAGATGCAGTGTCTTGGACGAAGGTACATTTCATATCTTATTATTGCTGTTCGAGGGCCCATGCTCTTGGATGCTTTCGACCTATGAGTGAAATAATGAAGAAATACCAAGAGAGGAAAAGAAGTGGAAGACTCCAGGATACAGAGAGAGGAGAGGCAGGGAAACAGAAATGGAGAGACGGGGATAGGAGGAGCCGACAGAGAGAGAGAGAGATGGATGAGAAAGACTGACACAATGTTGGCATACAAAAGTAGACATGTGAGAATCCTCTACTCTGGCCTGATGCGTTTAATAATCCTTTACCCAAATCCTATTGTCTGCCAACTCAGTCCGTCACATCTTCAAATACGCTGGGAAGGACCTTTTGTTAATATAACATTTTCCCTACCTTACTCAATCAACTTGCAACCCTGAGATGAGGGCACCAGAGAAGTGATATCTTTTAAAAATGCCATTTCGAGGACGTCAAAAAGAAGGAGTGGGAGCGATAGGAAGAGATCAGAGGGAAAGACAATGAGGAGAGCTAGATTAGAATCATGGCCATGGAGGAAGGGGGAGGAGGCGTGAGGGGAGATAGCGGAGGAAGGACAGGTTTTCACTCTCTTTATTGAGCCTCTTCATGCCTGCCACAGGAGGAAGCTGGTGACCAAATCAAAGCTCCACTTGAGCGTTCGGTCGGATATTATTTTTATTTAAGTGTGTGCACACAAGTCGTGTCGGAACTCAGAACACGGCATTGTGTGCTATCTCATGTTGAGAGGGCCTCTTTGCATGGTGGAGTATTGTTTCAGTCCAAAACGCAAAATGCAAGCCTCCTTCGGAGACCCTCCAAGGCTCACTGTGGGGTTTGTGCTAAATATCATCATCTTCATTTTTCATGGCAATGTGCAGTCAAAATGACCAATGTGTTGCCACCCACATAGGCCTTCATCAGGGCCATGGTCAGCAGCAGCTTGCACACCTATGCTGTTGAGCACTAATGAGTTAGGTGGGCTGAGTGGGAGGATAGCTCATCAACATAAACGGTAAATGGACTCATTTTAATCTAGCACTTTTCTAGTCTAGCAACCACTCAAAGCACTTTACGCTGTGGAGGGCCATTGGTCAAAAACAAGGAAGTGAAGCACGGGCAATAGCAGGGATCAGAAAGGAGGTGGAGGAGACGGGGCGGGGGACCTAAATGTTAAAGGGAAGATGGATATAGGCAGCTATCAAGTCAAGCTGGACTTCCTCCTTTCCATAGGTCCACCAGAGGAATTCATCGACCCACGGCCTGGGTCACATTTCTCTGTTCATGACTACAGGCAGACATTTACCATCAAGACGTTTATTGTACAAGAAGAGTCATGTGAGCTCCTTTGGCTGGGGGAATAGCTCCGTGCATGAATGTGCAACATATTCGTTATTCTTAGTGTAATATTTTACAAATAGGAGAGAAGTCTATCTCGAGAAGTCTATCTCGAGAAGTCTATCTCGAGAAGTCTATCTCGAGAAGTCTATCTCGAGAAGTCTATCTCGATGCATGTATAGAACATCCATCCATCATCAGCCGCTTATTTGAAGTCGGGTTGCAGGGCTATGCTGGAGCCTGTCCCAGTGCTCAATGAGCACAAGATGGAGAACCACCCTGGACGGTTTGCTGTTCCATCTCAGGGCAGGCCTCGGGGGATCAAGACCAGATGCCATTCATGGTGCCCTGTGGTGGGTTCGAACCCACAGCCTCTAGCCCATTAGCTCCTGAACTACCCACTCTACCTCTGAGCTGCTACTACAACCCCATGTGAAAAGCATATTGCTCTTCAGCTTTATTAATATTTTAATGACACCAATAAGAGCCTGAAACTGCCTTTTGGAATCCAGCAAACATGAAAACCAATTTCCTAGAAGAGAAAAATCACAAAAACAGATGACAAGGATTTATATGGTGCTACCCATAAAAAGCCAACAGTTTCAATCCAACGACTCTAATAAACAATAATCCATTCATCAATGGCCAAGATGAATTTGTGACACAGAGGAGGTGTTTGATGACAAGGCTTCAGTTGATGAATCACTTTTATGAGCCAAGTCCTTGAAATGACAACACTTCCTCCACACCAAAAAGACACAATCATCTTCAAAAGTGTATTTTGTGACAATACAGTAAACAAGCCTCTCCACTAAGAAGCCGCTTCAAAGAGAGATCAATGCATCTCTCCAACCACTGTTCAGAGAACCACTTGTGTTCTCATCCAGAGGTGCAGCGATGCCCAAAGACAAGCTGGTGCATAGCCATCTTCCCCCTCTCAGAGGAACTATGTGGCTGCAAAGGTCATGTGGAACTCTTCAAAATGGGAGTTGCCATCATTATGATAATGTTGTGGAGCCAATCGGTGTCAAGATGTCAGCAAATGCCAAATGCGACCTGCCTATATGCACGGTTGATAATCCAGGTAAGGGCATCTCAAAAAAAAAGGTGAATCCGTTTATTGTTTATTGAGAGAAATGCTGCGATGCAGAGATGCTGAAAAGCTTTGGTGTTGAGGGGCTGTCATGGAGGACACATCTGGGACAGTGGCTAAGGTTTGGAAGTACCTCTACAAGATGACAAAGAGCCCATTGTCTCTAGGTTCCTCTGGAAGAAGGCTGAACATGGATCTTTAACCCGCCCCATCTCTCTCACATGGGTGGTGTGTGGCAGTGGATTGGTCTCATTATTACCGATCACATGACTGGTTAGCCTTTAGCCATTTCATACCAAGCAAGCCGGAGAACAGCACAGTGTAAGACCTCTCTTCACCTGGTCGGTGTACTGACCAGGTCCACTAGTTCATCTCTGCTCACATCTTGTGCATCATGACATTTTCCTCCATTACATTTTAGACACTATGTAGCGGTTTGATTAGCTTCACACGACCACAAACAACTTGACTACATGAGAAAACTCTACCTGAGATCTCACTTTGTGCTCCTTCCTCAGTGAAGCGACTCAGTGCTACTTCAGTCAAGGTAACGTGTGGAGCTATCCGCTGGTGTGCCGGATTACCGCTGTATCAAAATAAAGGCATTTTGATTCTACAAAAGCTGTGCATTGATCCTTGGATCATCTTTTGAAGGAGTCTTGCATTTTACTTTTTAAAAAAAAAACGAGAACATATTCAACCTATACAATGAGCCCTCCAGAAGATGAAATGAACACAGTGCACTTGAAGTATCCGAAGAGCACCAGTACACAACCACCACAAAGACCCATTAGTGTGTCTACTCCATTGCCTTCACACAGCATGCGGTGTCGGTGCTTAGCGACCAATGCGATGGTGGCGGTCTGACTAAAATGTGAATGGGTAGAATTGAGAAAGGTAAGAGCTTGACTTGCTCTTAGAGACATAGTAGGATGATGGGAGACAGAAGAGGTCAAATGCGACACCGTAAGCCCCATCTTCTCAGATTCCTAACTACAATCCTGCCCACTATGGAGTGGTCCTGGTGGATCTGTTGGCCATGGAAAATCCCCAAGCCGGGTTAGCAGTACGTCTGATTTTTAAAAATCAGACAGGCTGTCTTGTTATAATAGTATAGTTTATATATAATATAATCATATTTCATAAACAGGAAAACTGTCATTATTTTGGTGTACTCTGTTTTATTGCTATTAACTATGATTTTTCATATTTATTAAATGCGGTCCTCCCCTTGCCAATTTCATTTTCGTTTAAGGCCTCTGAAAACTTGGCTTCAAATGTGAAAAGAACAGCGTCCATATGGCATTCAATATGTGTGACCTTAAAAAGCACTAAGCAGAGCCTGCGGTTGAATCAACCCATTCTCAACAACCTCAACTAGCCCACCGGATAAGGGTCTAAATGGAGAGTTGAACGTGGGAGAAAAGCAAACATTTGATCACTTAAAATGAATGAATGATTTTAGGCAATGTATTATTTATTTATATTATTTGTTCATTTATTTACCCTTGACCAAAGCAATAGTGTACTAAATGAGTGTCTTGTAACTTAATGACCCCATGTAGTCAGTGAAGAACTAAATCATTTCTTTACATCGTCAAGTGGACTTCAGTGGAAACCTCAGGTCTCATTCACATTCATCATTACTTGTGTACGGAGGTTTCCCAGGAGGCTCAGAGAGAAAGTAGCTGTCAATGTTCTACGGCTTTTCCAGACTAACACGCATGTCTTATTGATGGTGGGAGGAAACTGGAGCACCCAGAAGAAACCTGCAAAGACATGGCTAGATTCTACAACTTCCCAGAGAAAGGACCTGGGATGGGATTCAAACCCGGGACCTTCTTGCTGTGACAATGCCCTCTGCTGTGCCCTGTGGCCTGACGCTGTTTTTAATCTCATTTGTCTATCGCTGTTAGTTTCTGGGAGTTACCAAATGTAATTTGATAGCATGCGTACAATGACAATAAAGTGTCTCAATTTCATCTAATAGAGAGGTAAATGAGATTACATTTGCTTGCTTTATAGATTATTTATTTTTTTGCCAGCTTCAGGTATACTAAATATAGCGGTGTGTGGAAATGAACACCAACTGCTGACAGAGGTGACTGAGTGGAGTGAAATTCTTAAGCTGGAAGACTCCATTACAGGGGAAGAATTTCACAGCTCAAGTTTAATACATTTCAAGGTTCAGGATTTCATAATTTGAACAGAACATCATGAAAGGTGGGAAATTGTTCTGTTCATGCAGGATGCGGAACAAACGTTCCTTTTTCAGGACTGTCCCGCAAAATGCGGGATGGGTGGCCACCCTAGTTATACAAGGCACTAAAACCCACAGATTCTAATGGCCTTGCCAATCTCACAACTTGCCTCTGATAAGAGGTCCTGGGTGCCCCAACATTTTCTCTCATTCCATAAGTCTGAGGTCAATCTGTATGCCCGCCCTCCCCAAATAAAACCCAAATTCTATCACCCCAAGTAATAATACCTTGGTGGTCTGTCACATAGTCTTAAGTAGGCTGCCAGGAATCTCACGTTAGTATTCAAACTTCGAAATCTCAGTTTTGATAATCACAACAAAAATGATGTTCAGTCATGTTTTCTCCAGCTCAAGATCATCTCTAAAATCAAGTATTTTTCATCAATCACTGTTCTACAAAACACTGTACATGCACCTTTAGATTCTCAGCTTGATTATTGCAACACAGTTTGCTTGGATATCCGGAGGGACTCTCTCAACCGTCTCCTATTGGTACAAAATACTAGTGCTCGACTCATTACCAGTACGTTTCATACTCCGACTGTAGGATGGAAAAAAAACAAACTTTTCAGTACGTTTCACAATGTTGCCGCTTTTTTTCTCATTCTACTTAAACTATGCTGTGTGTACATGGCGTGTCTCTCCCTGAGTACTTAGTTTGAGGGATTCTCTTCCAACAGGCCTGAGAAAAAAGAGAGTGGAGACCCTGAATTGAGGAGTAGAATAGTATTTTGATAGACCACTTTGTTGGAGGCACTGGTGTTCAGTGCCAACAGGTCTTGGACAGGCACCCTGGGATCCTCATGTTTAAACCCAGTGAAGATCTTGAGGTTAACGACTGTACCCCCCACTCATCTACTCTGTTAGGAGGCCTCTGTTGTACTACAAGTGTCTTAAAATAATTGTCACTAATATTGTTGTAATT
Source organism: Regalecus glesne (assembly GCA_900302585.1). Classification (NCBI taxonomy): domain Eukaryota; kingdom Metazoa; phylum Chordata; class Actinopteri; order Lampriformes; family Regalecidae; genus Regalecus; species Regalecus glesne. The sequence goes on from OMLC01043713.1 coordinate 15,248, forward strand.
TTATTCCACACTGCACCTTGGCCTTCAATAATAACCTCCTATTGAGGCAGTGGCTTCCCAATATCCTTAGCCCACAGCTACTGATTATTCTATTTGCAAGCATGCCAGCATCCATCTCAATGTTTCCCTCGTCTCCCCAAAGGATGAAAATCAGAAAAGAAACAAGTGGGTGTGAAGGGAGCAAATGAGGAAGAAAGAGAGAGGGGTGGAAAGGAGGGGGGGTGCTGACAGTGAGGATTCTACCTCAGTGGCGGTGGCACCCCAGCCAGTCATATCTATTACAGCCTGATGCTAATGACTGCTGCAACCTTCTTCCCCTCCCCCCTCTGCCAGCATGCAAAAGGAGTACCGACACAGAAACGAGTTGAAACTAATGACTTTAATGAGCCTGGGTGCCCCCCTGCCAATGTGTGCTGTCATTAATGCTGCTCCTGTGAGTAGCTCCAAATGGCAATGTTTCCAGGGCTGGCACACGGCCACTCAACTCTCCATTACAAGTACTGGGCAGGGGATGTTATGACCACTGTCATCCCCATAAAACCCCCTGCCCCCGATTGCTTACATTAGCATGACTAAATTCAAATGTAATAACATAACAAAATACGGAGTTTTCAGAGGATTCGCAGGGGCTGACTGAATGATTGTGTCTGCTGTATACTGTGAATTTCAAAGGTGCTCTCAGAGGCTCCTGGCCTGTGAAGGTTTCTTAATTTATGGTTAGTTTATAAAGAATGGCAGGCTGTGCTGGAGTACAGATGTGACAAGTGAAAACACATTTGGGAAGGCAACTGAAGCAACACGTCATTTTTCACACACACACACACAAGTTGTTCTATACCTGTGATGACACTCATTGACTAAATTATTTCCTTAGCCCCAACATTAATCACCAGAACTACAGGCTTAACCTCAGCCCTTAACCCAAATCCTCACCCAAAAACAGACCCTTGAAGAAGTGAGGACCGACAAAAATGCCCCCCTCCACGGCCTTTAACCCTAGAAGTAACCCCTCAACAACACACACACACACACACACACAGGCTCACGCCGAGGCAACATGTCCACATTTAAATCTCTCACAGCCACACTTGGACTGCTCATGTCATGTCTCATCCCAGGGGCTGCAAGGCCTCTTGGCATGCAAAGATGGCAAAACCCCGTCACACACACATTCACACAAAGCCAGTTATTAGCATGGACTGAACCACAGCAGCAGCAGCAGTAGGAATAGATCAAACCATTCAACGGCTAGCACTGCCTTGCTCCGACGCAGCAGTTAGCGTGCACATCTGTTCACTTCACACCAAGGAGGAGGCCAATGCAATCCGACTTACTTTTCTGCCATTCGCTATCCTTTCCAACCATTCAAGAATGCCAGGCTTCTGTCAGCCTGCCCCCGCACATGCAGGAGAGATAAGGGGGTTTGCATTCACTTCCAAGTCCAACTCCCAGGGATCGGCGTGGACACAGTGTGTCCACCATTATGACTGAGTCCCAATAAAAAAACATACTGCCATCCCTTAACGTGCTGAATAGATTCTGCCTTGATTGTCACAAATAAAGATGGTGTGTGTCGATATGTGGTTGTGAAGGTGTTAGCCGTAAATGCTGGTTGGTCAGTTTGTAGTTTTTAGTTGTTACATATGTATTGCATCATCTGGTAGAGTTATATGTAATATGTACACATGTCCTGTATATATTATGATGGATAATTATATATATATACTCTATGTATGCTTATCCATCCATGTCTGTATGTGAATAGGCTTGCTCATTCACGTTGCATGTCTTCAAAACCAAGCAAACGGTCCACATCTCGGCTCTTTCCACTTGGCAGCCGCTCGAATTCAAACATGGTACAATGATCTTTGCCGAAAGACCGTAATCCCTGCCAACCCTCCCAGCAGTCAGTGCAGGCACGGTGCCAGAGCCTTAGATGCCAGAAGTGAGTTCTGCTTTGTGGCACCCACTGGTCTGCCAAGGTCAAATGTATTTAGCTTCACTTTTCCACTCAGCGGGGGGAGTTTGGATATTCATATCCAGATTAAGAAATCCATTTATGTCTCACTTCCAGCCATTCTATATCCCTGCAGAGGTCTCAAAAGAACAGGCACAAAATTGAAGGCAAAGGGAAATAAATAATAAATAAAAACCCTCTAAATTGAGCAGAAGGCAACATTTACAAAATTGAGATATCACACTCCTGGTTAAATCACAGGGTAACTTCATTGTAGCTGCTGTGTTCAACACCGTTGCCTCACAGCTAAATGGTCCTGGGCTCAAACCCCAGCCCGGGTCACTTGCTGTGTGCATGTTCTCTCCAGGTATGCATGGGTTTCTTCTGGGTGCTCGGATTTCCTCTCGCCATCAAAAAGACACGTACGTGGGGCTGCGGTAGCTCAGTGGTTAGCGCGCTCACTCTGACGAGCCAGAGGCAGCAGGTTCGAGTCCGTCACGGGGCATCAAGAAGGTTATCCAGTCTTAATCCCCCGAGCTCCATCTAAGTCTGTGTCCAGCCCCAGAACTAGTCATGACATGCAGGGGACTAGGCCACTCGTCATGACATGTAAATTATGGCCCCTCTCATCAAAAAGACATGTATGTTAGGCTTAATATTCCTGACTGCACTCCTGAACAAGCGAGTAGGAAAAATAATTTAATTTCATTGTATGTATTAATGAGGAATAGACAAGATTAGATATTCCTTGATCAGTCCCACAGGGTTGAAACTCGAGGTTTTACAGCAGCAAACTGGAAAGCAAAACCAGATGGAAAATCTAAACCGACATGAGAAAAATGTATAGAAGCAACATGAACAACGGGAAAGCATTACTTTAAATATTAAGGCTATTAAATGAAGCTTCTATTCCAACTCCATAGCAGAAAGGGGAGATTACAGGGATGTTGAAGTTTGGCAGAACCCTTGGTTTTGTAGTTAGCTGGTCATGATGAGAGAGGTCCCTTATGCATGTCCCCATTAGTCCCCATGTTGGGGGGCGGACACGGACTTGGATGGAGCTTATGGAGTTAAGACCGGATGCCCTTCATGATGCCCTGCGGTGGGTTCGAACTCCTCGTCTCTGGCTCGTCAGTTCCACTCTTCCACTGAACTACCACGGCCCCCTACCTAGTCAGCATATAAAACCAAATAATCACAAAATACCTTCACTAGTTGGTCAGTGCAGCCCAGAAGGATGATCCATAATATTGTTTTCTCTCTATTCACTTCAACTGCGCAGAGAAACACGTTTTAAAGTCACACGTTTAGCACATAAACAAATGTCCACAAAGCAGATTGTGCCAATGTATCTAATAACAAGCATGGACGCTCAGACCCAACCAATCATATCGTAGCACTTAATTATCCCGGGTGGGCCAAATCTGACATAGTCAAAGTGCCATTTGGCTGATTAAGTACAAACAGACCCAGGTATGAAGGGACGCAGGGAAAACCCACAGGATGGGCTGGGGACTGGGAAACACTGGCCCAGGACTCGATGCTCCACACGGTAAAACCTGTGGAGGAACACGACTTCACTGTGGCCACTCTCGAGGATGCAGGACCAAAACCATCAGCCAGGGTAGTCGTTAAACTCGAGGCATCCGTTCCATCAAATTGCTGCCTTGGCTGTGTCACACCACACAAAGTGTTGTCATCTCTGACACTTCAAAGCCTTAATGATGTGGAATGGTTGCCTGTGATGTGAAAACTATTGGATCCAGGCTGGTGCTGTGGAGTCTGTGTTTTCCATTTCATAGATTACTGAAGAACATTTGTAATTTGTGATAATGGGCTATACAAATCTAAGTGACTTGACTTACTCCAAAACCTAACCGTGGGTTCACACCAGCATGGTCATGAGTGATGAAGCAGCCGGCTGTATCTGATTTTCTATGGGAGGCCAGTGGAGAGAAAGTCAAAATATACTCTTTCATAGCAGCTGTCTCAGGAGCTGAGGGTGAGATGATTCTTCCCAGGAGACGGCAGAGACCCGGCAGCAGGTCAGTGTTACAATCATATGGTCAATGAGGAGGAAGACTAGCCGCCCTGCTTCTTACAAAAATCCCCCCCAAAAAATCAAAACATGACTGCTCGGAAGGCACCTGGCACATCTCAGGAGGATCTGAAGAGAGAGGAGGCTGGGAGAAGAGTGGCACACCAGGTGAGCCCTCATTCAGTGGACCAGTTAATGTGTCAGTTGAGATGGACTAAGCAGGGATATCTAAGAACCAGGAGAAAACTAAACAAATGAGCTGGGACTGCATTGTCCCTTGGCGATGCTCTTCCACACATTAATATACAGGAGGAGAGTGAGGTGACAGTTATTCTGAGAACTAAGAGGGTCTGACATCTGGGACCTTGACAGTGACCTGATGGCCGACGTTGGCTAGGAGGATCCTGAGTTTTCTGGCTAGGACGAGATCCATATAGAACTACATCTATGAAGGCTTTAAGGGCATGCTGTCAGTTGCCCTGGGACAGGGAGGCCTGACAGCTGGACCCTGGAGGGTACAGGAGAAATAGTCAGCTTCTGCTTTCCCATGTCTGAACAGTCCTGGGCTTTCCCTGAATACACCGGACATGGTGATCAGTGCAGGGAGCACCTTTCCCACATGCTGCGGTCACACTCAGACAGAAACAGCCAAGTCTGCCAGGGGGCTCATGGTCTAGCTCAGTGGGCTATTCCAGTGGGCACCGATTGGACAGGAAGGACGCAGGCATGCACAAATGGTATAGGATCAGTGTTGGCTTTGGGATCTGGAGAAATATATGATGCATTATGTATGTATTGTGATTTTTATGATCTGACCTGCCAAGGGACTGCAGATGCGAATTAGTTTAAAGCTATAATCTGGTGCAGTGAATAAATGGAGGCATTTATGTAAAAAGCTCCACATGGTTTCTTCAATAATAAATAAAAAAAGAATGATAGTGCTATCTATGCCTTTCCTCAAGGCAACTGTTTCCCCAGATTGCTAAATCTATATAACACTACAGGTAATTCACTGCCTCTGGAATCCAACTAATCATGGTTCCTTTCAGTCTTAAAAAATATTTACTGGAGTGAAAAATCTACGATTTCTAACTCAG
>OMLC01043714.1:0-10808 GCA_900302585.1 Regalecus glesne
AAAAAAATACGGGGACCTTTTCTGGACTAAGTCAAGACGCGACCCTCACCTTGGATTAAGTGGAGAATAAGTTTACTCCACAGCATGAGGTTGCAATGGGTCATACTAACAACAGCTTTTAAGAAGTGGTCACCCCCCTCCCTTAAATCTGATTTTCTTTTTTTCTGTTATTTACCCTTTTTGAATCGTTTTTGTTTCATTTCTGTGTGTCCGTCAGACTATTTCCTTATACTTCACATTCGCTTTCTTTTGCGTCTCGTGTCTGTTTTCTATTGTAAGTCGGTTACTACGTTCAAGGAATCAAATGGCCAAGCGGGAATTTCCAGACTGAACTGAAACAAAAATATTTCTTTTAAGGTGAACACACACTAGTAAATAAACCACATGGAGGGAAAGGCATGCAGAAGGAACACATGTGTTGTAATCAGCGGAGGCGGACCCAAACACGGGCAGACAATGGACTCGAGTATTACAAAAGGGGCTTATTGTGGGGATGAAGGGGAATGAGGATGACAGGAAAAGCAGAAGGTAGAGAGGCGTTGGCGGATCACAGAGCTAAGCTGAGCAGGACAGGCGGACGAGGGGGTGAACATGGCTGGCTGAGGATAAGCTCAAGAGGTTTAGTCAATGAACAGGCGGGGCAGGCAGGGGGACAGGAAGGTAGGGATCCTAAAAGCATGAGGAAATAGGGTAAATACAAATGAGGCGAAATACACCATACACCATACCTCAGTAGATCTACTGTTGAGTAGATGGAAGCCGGGTAAGGCGAGTAACCCGCCAATCAGGAGGGAGCTGGAGATTTCATGGGAAGGGAGCCACGCCCACAAATACGAAGGTGAAAAAGTGGGAAGGACCAGGGACACAACCGGAGCCACGGCCAGGGCCACCCCAACATGGAGCTAGCATGATGGGAGCTAATTCAACCGTCCGTTTACCTCACAACAGCTTGACGCCGTTCTGCAAGAGGGCTTAGATGAAGCCAGATTTCTCCATGACGAGAGTGAACCTACAAATCTCAGTTAATCTGCCTCTTTATGTGTGAGAGAGCGTTTATTCCCCTCGGCAGGCTAAAACAAACCTCTATAAAGGGCAATTGTGGCGATGAGGCAAGCAGCACCAGGGGGGGGTCCTTTTCCAGAGAACAACAGGTGGATGAGCACCGGTCTGGATTCATAATGTTTGTTTCGGACTTCTTGAGGCAGTCGCTAAGTAGAACTCATAGCTCTGTCGCGCTGTGCCCTTTACACCGTGTCCACCCACGGCGAGGTGCCAGTACAGGTGTTGCCATATGACCTATTAAATCTCTCGTTAGCGGCTCTGGTTATTACAGATCCGTTTCTAGCTTCATGTCGACTGTGATATAGGAGCGTTTTCCAATTAGGCCTCGCTGGCAGCTCGGCACAAGTTGCTTCCACGGCTAAGCCGCACTGTCACCTGTGTAGCCAAGCATAGCCAAGCCTAGGCAGCCCGGCACTGATAGAAAGCTCCCACAATAGACAGAAGTGTCCCTCCTGGGTTTTTTATTCATCCTGTATCATGTGACCATCAATGGAACATGACAAGACAGCTCAGAGAGGTACCTTCTGCCTGAAATGAAAGAATCCTCTTATGCCTACTTCTGCAGGCAGCGTGAAATGAAATATACATTAGAGACAAACAATATAATGCAGTACATATGCTAAAATCTCAAACATTTGTATGACAGAACGTGCTTCTGAAGATGCGGGCTCATCAAACATGAATAGGAAATGGGGGGAAAAAAAGGAAAAGTTAGCATCACAGGCCCTTCTTACATTATTCAGGTCAAGATACACACATTGGTGACGGAGAGAGAGACAGAGGACGAGATGAGTATAGGCTGAGGGAGTTGGTGCTGTTTGAGAAGAGGCAAAGAAATCACTCCTTAGTCCCACACAAGACTATCTCCCCCCTCTGACCTCCTCCTCCTCTGACCTCTTCTTCTTCTCCTCCTCCTTAACCCACCACCACCACCACCACCAATCATGTGTCTCTCATCCCAACCCCGGTGCCAAATCAGTCACCCTAATTAATAGGCCAGGGAGGATCAGGGATCAATACTTCACAGGGGGGAATTAACCCCTTGTGTTCTGAATCCTCTCCTCAGAGGTGAAATTGAAATTGATTGAGATTACCTTTTGTTGGCTAATTGTGGCCCGCACTTGGCCGAGGGAGGGTCGATTGACTTTGCACGTGCTGTTATCAGGTATCAATGGGACCGATGTCAGCTGGGGAAGTGAGGTGATGGGCTATCAAGAGACAAAGCTGTGGAGGGCTTTAAAGTACACAGTGATTGATGGAGGCTTTTCTCCTCTGGGAACACCTTACAGGACTGTGTGTGTGCATGCGTGGGGGACACCGTGTTTGCTAAATCCCTTGGGTAATGGTACACTCAGGCACTCCTCTCAGTTTCCCTCGACGCTTTGCTTAAATACACCATTCTATATTGTGCCTAAGCCATTTAGGCTAACTTCTTAAAGAGCGTCCTGGTTCACTCTTTGGGTTTTTTTATATGCTAGTCATGCGGCCATTTTTATGTGTCACGATTAGTCCCCGTGTTGTTGGGTGGACATGGACCAAGATGGAATGCAGGGGATTAAGGCCAGATGCCCTTCCTGACCCCCTGTTGAAGTCTGCTGTTCTGTTAATATCGGGGTCAAAATCCCATATTTGATTGTCTACGTTTAATATTTGGAATTTCCTAAAGAATAATCCATCCATCCATCCATCCATCCATCCATCCATCCATCCATCCATCGTCAACCACTTTTCCGAAATCGGGTCGCGGGGGAACTGGAGCCTATCTCCGTTCTCATTGGGTGAGAGGCGGGGTACACCCTGTATAGGTCACCAGCCTATCACAGGGCAGAGCAGTTAGGGGAACAGTGTCTTGCTCAAGGACACCTCGACACGCTTCTCTGCGAGTGTGGGGATCGAACCCGCAACCTTCCGATTGCCAGGCAGGCGACCGCTCTACCCACTGAGCCATGCCGCCCCCCTGAAAAATAACATGACTCATAAATATTAATCGGAGATGCCGAGTGGTTCTGGTCTAGCAATAATACAACATGTCAAACAAAATAATAGCTTTCTCATAAGTTTAGCTTGCAAGAAATGTTAGTAATTATAGTGGGAAAATAAAGAAAGTGGAAAATGATCAAATTCATATCTTCGTATCTCCGCTAACATAAAAGCTAAACACTATTTTGCCGTTTAGGAACAGTGAACAATGAACATCAGCAATTTCCCTTTTCCCCATAACATGGAAAAAAGAGTGCTCGAAAGCAAATCCTTCAATTATCTTGATGCATGCTCAATAATCCAGGTAAGGAAATCACTAAAAATGTTGAATCAGTTCATCTGGACACAACGTTGAGTCAATGCGGAGTCAATGCTTCTCTCAACCATTGTGTCCGGATCAACTGATTCAACTGGTTGGTGATTTCCTTCAAGTATTGCCAGAAAACACTGGCGAAGTCTGATTGAAAGCTGCTAATATAATTGTGTCGTTTGGGTGGAACAACAGCACCAGTGGTGTAGAATTAAAGGCAGAATGAGTAGGATTTCAACAAAAATCAATATATACACTCATGCAAAAATGATCCCTCTCAATCATCACTTATGACCCACTAGACATATGTGGCACTGTCTGCAGAGACCCACCAGAGACCCTCTCCTCTGCCTGCATTTTCTTATTTTGCTGTGTACGGGACATTTCTGGGCATTACCAACAGGTGAAACAACAAGTTCACAAGGCTCATTCCAAAACGACAGTGAATCTGGCATTGGCTCTCACCCTCTGGCGGGCAATGAAGGAGAGGATGGGGATAAAGAGCAACGCGGAGTTGGCCTGTTCACCGGGATGTATCCTGGCAACTGCAGTCAGCGGACACACGCCTCTGGTGACATTGAGCTGGAAAGGAAGAGTCAACTTTGGATGTTGTGTTTATAAACCACAACTGACAAATCCTTCTCATTCTACCTTTAAGCAAACAGAAAAAAAAAAAAGATCAAAATCGTGTTTTCCAACAGTCCCGACAACTCCAGATACTCCGGCTTCTTAACTGACAGTCTGTTTATGCCCAACTGAAGGTCTCAGACTTCAGCAAAGTCAAGCGGCTGCTCAGAGAAAGAGACGTGGCTTTTAAACCAGGACACATTTCAGCCTACAGCATCACCAGAGAGCAGCTTAAGAGAGGCATCAGATCAGCAAAACACAACTGAAAACTATGAATAGAGGAGGAATCGCACACCAACTCCAACCCACAGAGGATGTGGCAAGGCATCCAGATCATCACAGATGACAAAAGGAAAAATAAGACACAGTGCAAACCAAGCAGCAACACTTCCAACCTAGCAGTGCATCTTAATAACTTCTGGGCATAAACAAATAAAACGGACTTGATTTGACTTGACTTGACTATATTGGACAAATATAATAACCAAGCTCCTGTCAGTTACAAACTGTTGGGAGACTCACGGGCCCTTGTTCTGCACACTCCTGATGTGTGGCACATCCAGGGCAGCATCCACACGTGGAAAGCAGCAAGTCCTGATGGAGTACCAGGGCGTGTGCTTCAGGGCCTTCAGGGCCTGCGCTGACCACCTTAGTGGAGATACTCACACACGTTATCAACCTCTCTTTAGCCTTGTGTATAGTCCCCACTCTCCCCAAATCCATTCCCATGATGACTATCAGCCGGTGACTCTCACCCTTGTCTTTTCAAAATGCTTTAAAGGACTGGTACTCACTCACATCAAAGACGCTGTCCCAGCTGACCCAGACCAACACCAGTTTGCTTAATGGGCAAACAGATCGACCGAGGACACCCTCTGAGTGTCTCTCAATATAGCCCTGTCAACTGGGAAGACCCAACACCTACGCCAGGATACTCTTGGTTAATTACAGTTTAACACCATAATACCAAACGAGCTGGCCAACAAACTCCACAAACCACATCTAACTCCGCCCATATGCGACTGGATACTGGACATCCTCATCACAACCGCGTGCAGACCATAAAAACTGGGTCAACGCACATTCCCCAAACTCATTGTGAGGACCGGCATCCCCCAGGGCTATGTACTGAGCCCTCTTCTTTATGTACCCTTCACACAGCCATAGCTCAAACACTATCATTAAATTTGCAGATGTTATGACAGCAATGAACCAACATACAAGGAGGAGCTTCAGAACCTGACAACATGGTATGCTGATAACAACCTAGTCTGAAGCACCAGAAAGACCAAGGAGATTATTGTGGACTTCAGGACCTCCAAGAAGACCACAGACAGTCAGGTCCACTTCAACATAGAGGCTGAGGGGTGGGGGGTGAGTGCCTAGCTTAAGGTTCCCGGGGGTCACCCTCACAGAAGACCTCTCCTGGGCTGACAACATCTCAGCCAGCAGTGGTGAGTGAAGCAAAACAATGCCTTCATTTTCTGATGATACCATCCGTCCACTGCTTCCTTACTGGTTTTTTTGCTGATTATGTTTTTACGTCCAATATTATATTTTATTGCTAATTCAACTTAATACTTCTCATATTTTGTATTTATTCATTTACTCTATTTTCCTGTTACGGATATTTTATATCTTATATCTCTCGTGTCCTTTATTCTCTCTGTGTGCACCATTTGAGGCTGACATAATTATGATTTCGTAGTGCGTGCACAACGACAACAAATGTATTGAATACTGAAACGGCAACCTTTACAAATCAGTCAAACTACAAAGAGCACAAACTCTTTAATTCAAAGTGCTCCTCTGGGTGGCACTGATTACATTTATTCCCAAAGTCACACAACTTTTTTTTTTCTCTCCCCCAGAGCAAGTTCAGCGATAGGAACGCTTGGGGTTTGAAAGGACACCAAACCTAAGGCAGGTACAGGCCTGCTGTGATAAGCTGTGTTAGCTACAGACCGATGGGCAGCTGGGTCTCTCATTAGGATGACTCAGAGTCAATAGTGAGTCACTAGATACTCAAACAGCAAGTGGTAATTTGGGAGGTGATACGAATTGATACTGCGCCCCATGTAGACGCACATTATTAGCAATGTTACAACTGACTTAATGAAAAACTGTGAGGGGAAGACTAAATATTTTACTAGCTGAAATCTAAATCCTAAAATCCTTGATGGATCATAAAGGCCTGACACTCATGACTAATGCTGTGAAACTCAATCCTCCACCGTAAATAAGAAAGAAGAAAGAATGACTCCCTCATCAGTCCCACAAGGGGAAATTTAGATTTCTCTGCATATTTGACCCAAACTATTATATAGGAGCAGTGAGCTGCCAACATATGGCACTCGGGGAGCAGTTAGGGGTTCAGTGTCTTGCTCAAGGACACCTCGACATGCTGTATGCAGGACCGGGGATCGAACCTGCAACCTTCTGATTACCAGACGACCGCTCTACCCACTGAGCTATGCCACCCCCCCTCCCATAAATCCAGTTAGTCGTGTCACAATTTCTCTTAAAAGGCGCATTCTGATTATTTTAATACATTCAAGGGAAGGGGAGTCAAAGAGGCCATCTAGGTGAAGAGGGAAAGACCATCCCTGAATCTAGGGGGAGGTGCCAAGAGTACATTTGTCACCATCTTGCAATGCTGCGACTGCAACTATTCCCCAAGCCTCAGTGAATAACACTCATTATCATTGAAACTGCAGTCAATGGTCAACTTGCACATGAGATCATCGTTGGTTTCAGATGTTATGCAACTGTATTGTCTATGAGGGTGGGATGCTGCGGTCAGCTCAGACAATCCCATCGCAGGTTTAGAGCAGTTAGGGGTTCAGTGTTTTGCTCAAGGACAGTTTCACACGCTCTCTGCTGGGACGAGGCTTGAATCACCAATCTTCCAATTACTAATAAATGGATTCCCTTATCAGTCCTACAAGAGGAAATTTTAAAATTCTCTGCATTTTAACCCATCCTATTGTATAGGAGCAGTGAGCTGCCAACATGTGGCGCTCGGGGAGCAGTTAGGGGTTCAGTGTCTTGCTCAAGGACACCTCGACATGCTTTCTGCAGGACCGGGGATCGAATCTGTAACCTTCCGATTGCCAGACGACCGCTCGACCCACTGAGCTATGACAGAAAAGAGAAAGATTAGAAACTCAGTGCATCATGCATGAGTAGTATACCAGTGGTACATCTATTTAAAAATGGATCTCCGTGCAGAGCCCCATCATAGAAATGGGGGTAACTAGCCACACATCCATCAACTTGACAATGCAGTGACTAATATGCATATTGCTATCAGGCCATATCATGATGTTAACTACAGAAATATGAAGATGATAATGGCTCTAACTAAAACGTCTTAATAATTCTGAAGAAGCCAGAGATTGATGCTTTGATCCCCAGTCCTGCAGAAAGTATGTTGAAGTGTCCTTGAGCAAGACACTGAACCCCTAACTGCTCCTTGAGCGCCGTATGCTAGTTAGCAGCGCACTGCTCCTATACAGCAGGATGGGTCAAATGCAGAGAATTCCAAATTTCTCCTTGTGGGACTGATAAGGTCATTTTTTTTCTTTTTTTTTTAAACACAGAGGACATATTTCATTTTAGGAATACAATGGCCAAATAAAGTGGCCCTCCTTAATAAATGAAATCCCCTCATAAAATAAATTCACTATGAATGAAAGTCTGATGCCTGATTGATTGTTAGCCGATATCCTCACAGCTGATCGACTGAGGGGCATCACCTCACCGCCCCATGCTCGGTGATTCTCAGCCATGAGGATAAATACGTATTATAAAATATTAAAATAAATACGATCTCACAGACCACTCAATATGCACTTATGCCACACTAGACACAACAATAAAGCCAAACTAGATCATGTCTTAGTGCATGACCCGGTAACCAAAATAGATCACTTTCATGACATCATTGAGACAAAACCAAACACAGCGAAAGCTGTTTTTCATGCCAAGTTACCATCCTGAAAAACTCCAATTAAGAAGCTTAAAGTAGCTTTGTTCATTTGTCATGTACATACATGCAGGGAAATATGTTCTCTATATATAACCCATGCGGTTGTACAGGAGCCGTGAGCAGCTGCAGCTCCCAGGGACCAACTCCAGAGCTTTTTCCTACTGCCTTGCTCAGGGGCACGGGCAGGAATTTAACCCTGCATGTCTTTTTAATGGCAGTGGGAAACCCACGCCAACATGGGGAGAACACGCAAACTCCACACAGATTGGACCTGGGACACCCACCTTTTCTGGACACGTCCAAAAGTGTATGAGTTCTGGTGCGGAGTTTTCCAATGGTTCTCTGGAATGTACAACTGTGTGTTCAAGCCTGAGCCAGAGGGGGCGCTGTTTGGCTACTCCCCGTCTCTACTGGCTCAGAGCATCCCTGCACAGCACACCATCATGTAGAAGATGTCAATTACAAAGAGACTGGTTTTAATGCTTTGGAAGTCATAAGCAGTGCTGCTCTTCAAGACGTGGCTATCAGAATCTACATCTGTACTACATGTGGAGAAAATCCCATACAGCTTGATGGACAATCTTTAAAAAAATCTACAAGATTTGGCAGCCATTCCTGGACCATCTTGCTCAATTTGATGGAGACCTTGAGCAGTTGCGACATTAACAGTAGTAACTTTAATACCACTTTAATATTTGTAAGAAAAATGTACTAAAAATATTGTTAACAAATTAAAAAAACACTAAAATAAAAAAATGAATGGACCAGGGATATGTTTTGAGCCCAGGACCTTGTTGCTGTGAGGGAGCAGTGCTGACCACTGCACCTCCTGTTACTTACTATAAGGGTTCCCATCCCTCCTTAATCACTATGGTGGTCCCTCTCAGAAGAAGGACGGAGAACTTATTTACGCTGTACCCCTTCAATCGTGATCCCCTAACATGGCTGTGGACTAACTCCAGGCCAGCCTCTGAAATACTACACGGGGACCCTGGCGGGCAAAGGGTAGTAGAAATTTGCGATTTTCATTTTGCTTTAGTGTGTGGATGTGTACGAGTTGGATGATGAATCTCTTGGTAGTCCCCGCTGGGAACGGGTGATCCCTGTTACATGCTGATCTTTCCACTACAGTGTACATGTCTGCATCTGTGCTGCATATGTTTGCAAGTCACAGTGTGTAGGGCAGATTTACAGTATGAGTTGGTACGTAATCATTGAGGACATAAGCATCTTAATCCCATCATACTGACAGATGTCATGACACGGCATCAATACGTCACGTGGACGGTACCCTGTGGCATTTGTATAAGACACGGCAGCATAATCCAAACATGTAAAAACACATCAAATGAATGATTAATATGTGATGTTAGGAGCGTCACTACTTTGACGGACTGAAGAGACTAGCTGACCTAGGGCGGTCGTGTAATAATTAGAAGATTGGTGGTTTGGATCCCCGGTTCTTTCAGAAAGCAACGGCCCAACGACCACTGGGATAGGCTCCAGCATGACCCGAGCTTAGAGAAGCAGTTGGAAATGGATGGATGGATGGATGGATGGATGATGGATGGATGGATGGATGGATGGATGGATGGATGGATGGATGGATGGATGGATGGATGGATGGATAGATGGATGGATGGATGATGGATGGATGATGGATGGATGGATGGATGGATGGATGATGGATGGATGATGGATGGATGGATGGATGGATGGATGGATGGATGATGGATGGATGGATCGCTTGCACTGTAAAAGTCTATCACAAATTTGACGTATAAATAGGTTGCATATTGCTTGTTAGACACACACACACACACCACCCCTGACAGGACGTTAAACATGGGACATCATTGTTACAAAACAAGCTGGAGTCCACACACAACCCAAAACCCACAACCTAAAAGTGTCACAGCCAACAAATAAAGTGAGAAGCAGATGGCAGAATACTTAACCAGACACACCACTGAAAACTGGAGGCCTGTGTCTGAAACCCTGCTCTGCGGAGGATTCCCAACGCATGTGAGGCTGGGCTGGCGTCCTAATCTCTCTAAATGTATGCAGTCATTGGTCGGCACAAAACATGACAGCTGTCATCCAGTGTACCGGATGCTCTCGCTGTGAATAGTAATGGCCGGTCGGCAGAGGATTGGACAGGCTTGCTTTTCAGAGCGGATTCAACCTGCCCAAACTGACACGGCTGGCACCGGGGGCCGTTCCTGAGTGACTGCAGCTTAGTGGGAGATGACATGACAAGCACATAGTGCTTTCTGCTGCTCTCCCCCGGTGCCACAAGCGGCCCACTTTCACCCTAATTGCAATTCCCTCTTTAGTACTTGTGTATCGGCGGGCACAAAGATATGAGGTTTTTTACAGGGAGTTCGGTGTGCACGCTTACGTGGGCATGTTCCTTCCGCTGAGGCCGAGATGGAAGACAAAGCCAAATTGCTGTTTATTCAGTGGTGTGCTGTTTTCATTAGAAAAGAGGCGGGAAATGTCAAAATATGCGATTATAATGTCACTCAATGACATGCCATCCTCACCGGCTCGTGCATTCATGCTCAGCGAGATTATTAGTTATGACACGCCTGAAGACAAATTGAGCAAAGGTCAAACTGTCTTGTTACCAAAGCTCCTATGCAACAAAAGCCAAAATATCAGATGTGAGCAAAAAGACCGCACAGGCCCGCTTCATCTGAACCGCCATGAGGAGACACGGCTTAATGCCGGGGACAAATCTCTCCGTAAGAATACAAGGAGCAAATAAAGTGGCTTCCCCTTCCTTGGTAGCAGTCTTAAAACAGCCAGCTTAGATTTCCCGCCCTGCTCTCCATA
>OMLC01043715.1:0-12623 GCA_900302585.1 Regalecus glesne
CCCCCCCCCCCCTCCCTCCCTCTCTCTCCCTCTCTCCCTCCCCCCCCCCCCCCCCCCCCCCTCTCTGTCTCTCTCTCTCTCTCTCTCTCTCTCTCTCTCTCTCTCTCTCTCTCTCTCTCTCTCTCTCTCTCTCTCTCTCTCTCTCTCTCTCTAACTCATTCGACCTCGCCAATCATGATTTTCTAACTGCCTCACTGTGAAACGGGCTTGTTTACCGCACGCCCTGTCTTTCAGGATTAAAATGGTGTGGGTGAGAGAGAGACAGGGTGGGGCGGCATTGATTGAAACATGAAGACATTCGTTCTGACAAGTAATTTATTGCCCTTTAGATGGCGCCTGGTAAAAATTGTGCCACGTAGAGTAGGTGACAAAGTGTGAGTCTGACGCCTGCTTGTAGGAAATTCAACCAAACACACACAAGACCCCCACTCTTCCTTTCGTTTGACACATTCCATTATTAAGTTGCAACCTGGATGAGGGTTTCTCTTTAAGAAGCCTTCAGAGAGTTCTTTGCATTAGCAGAGGACAACAGATATGGTCTTCCAGTGAGCCGCTCTATGGAGCTCATGCTAGGTAAATGTTGTGTGCGAGGCTGCTGGAGATAACGACACATTACCCTACGGAAAGTTTGATCAAGGCTAGCATGAGAGATTCACTTGTCAGGAGGTTGCCCCCCGAACCCTACCCCACCTTCTCTACTGTGTGCTCCTCCATCCCCCCTTCCTACCCTGCTGTCTGCTTTGATCAGAGTTGACGGGCAGCTCAGAGCCAGCCCTGAAAACTCCTTCCAGGCCGGGACACTGATCTGAGTGCCTGCCTGTCTCTGCAGATGAGTTCTGGTTCTCTGACGGCTCCTTGGCGGACATGTCCAAGTTCAGCGATCCAGGCCTCATGCCCCTCCCAGACACTGCCTCAGGCCTGGACTGGTCTCACCTGGTCGATGCGGCACGGGCCTTTGAAGGTAACCAGCTTGGCCTGTGCTGCTGGCACCTTGTAAATCCAAATAACCCATCGCCTGGCTGCTTAGAGTGTGTACCGCACCGCTACAACTGGATTAGCTTGTCGGGAATCATGTGACGATTCTTATGAGCCTGTCTGTGTTTTTTCAAGGGATATTCTCTTGTATGTAGCCTTGGAGAATTCCATCAAATTGCTTGCTCTCTTAGTGCATGTACATGCCTGTTTTGGATGGTCAGATCAATTTGCTATTTCACCATTAACAATTGACAATAACCAGTTTTGCAGGAGCAAAAGCTCCACTACTCATGACACTAGACTGCAGGTTTAGAAGAATAAGTCCTTTGCATGGGGTCTCCACTGTGTTGGCAGCCGGCCAAGTTGCAGAGGTAAAGATTTACTTTGACTACTTGATCCCGAAGCCTGAATTTGTTTTGACAGATTCTCCAAACGTAATTCATCACTGCATCATGCAGATGTGCTTCGCCACTCGACTGCTGTTATCAGTTTACCTCTGCGATGGCCAAAAAAACACAACATTTTGATGTTCTCAAGTTCAAATGGTAAAAGATCACATAAACAAATCATAGTGTTTCAGACCAAGAGGGCGGCATATTTCAGAGGTATGGTGGTCATCTAGTAATTAGAAGAGAGGTGGTTCAATCCACTCAGAAGAGTGTCGATGTGTCCTTAAGCAAGACACTGAACCCAAAACTGCCTGGAACAACGGATTAAAATTAGTCTGGGGGCTAAATCTTAAATATTCACCTTCTGAGAGGCCCATTCTTACATGTCACGATCGTCCACCTGTAGTGGAGCTGGACACGGATCGAGATGGAGCTTTGGGAATTAAGGCTGGATGCTCTTCCTGACACCCCACGGTGGGTTAAAACCCACAGCCTCTGGCTTGTCCGTTTTCGAAATGCGCACACCCTACCACTGAGCTACCAGTGGACCATGGTAGGTTAGTGGTAAAGCGTGTACTTCCAAGTCTAGCGTCACAGGTTCGATCCCACTACAGGGTGTCGGGAAAGGCCACCTAGCCTTTAACCACCATGTGCCATGTAAGTCCATATACACCTTCGCAACATGGGGACTATCGTGACAAGAAAAACAGGCCTCTCCCTGGAGTATTTACATTCTAAATGTTCACTAATATAAAGGAGTTTTATTACCATTATCATTATCATTATCATTATTATTATTATTATTGTTAGTATTTCAATCCCTCAGATAAGATTATTTTCTAACTCGGCTTAAAGTCTGTATGTACTTTTAAGCCTCAAAGTGTCTGCAGACACTTGCATGGTTCGTGTGTGTTCCCTTAACCTCTGTCTATACGGCTGTAGGAGGCGGTTCTTCCTGCTAGCTCCTCTGCTTTGCACCGCATGTGATTCCTGTTTAGCACTTGCATGGGAAAGTCCCTTCACAAGCAAGACAGCACTCGGAAAAAAAAGAGCTTCCTAACTGCTCCCTCATTTCTAACCACCGCTTTATGCAATCAAGCTGTTAGGATGGCAGCGTGGGGTATCCAGCTCTCTGGCTAGTCGGCTGGAAACGGTCTACTGTTTGGCAGAGATTTGTTTCTCTGTGGAGAGAAAGTGGTATCAGGCTTTGCACCTGTACACCTGGGGCCCAAATCTACTGTGGGATTGCATCTGTTTGCGTTGCTGAACATCAGCTCTTGTAAATCTCCTGTCGTTTTGAAGATGGTGTGGCTTTGTTTCAAAAATAGCCTTATGAGCAGTGCTGGAGGGTACAGGGGGTTCTGTTGGTATGGTAACTGGATGACACACTGGACATGATGAGGATTTGTGTTGAGGAGTTCACAGAAAGTTGAATCAGTTCATCTGGACACAACATTTCACTAAAAGGAACATTTCATCACTCGGCTAAGTGACATCTTTGGAACCACAGTAGCTCAATGGTAGAACACGTGGCCTCAAGTCAGGCATCATGGATTCAATCCCACCGTGGGGGCAACTGGAAGGGCCATCCAGCCTAATCTCAGTCTCTGTCCATCCCCAATGCACGGGGCGTAATGGTGACGTGAAATGGACCTCTGACACCATTGTAAGATGGCAGCAGATGCACTCTTAGCCCCACCCCCACATCTTGGCCTCAGGGACGTTGTTAAGGTCACTGGGTGGTTGGCACTTATGAAAGACTTGGCCACTTGATGAAAGTAATGGCTCTATCATCATCATCCATCTATCCATCCATCATTAACCGCTCATTCAAAGTCGGAGCACTGGGCCATACTGCAGCCAGTGTCAGTGTTCATAGGGGGAGTAAAAGGTGTGGAAAGACCCCTGGACAGGTCGCCACTCCATCTCAGTACAGCCGTGAGGTATTAAGTCCGGATGCCCTATCCTGACGCCCCCCCCCCGGTGGGTTCAAACCCACAACCTCTGGCTTGTTAGTTCCTGACACACGTGTTCTAACCCTGAGCTACCGCAGATCCATTCTCATTATCTTTACTATAGTTATTAGTATTCACATAATATAAGATATCCCTTTATTAGTCCCACAGGGGGACACTACAGAATATGCCACCACACTATGTGGCAGGGGTATTTGTGCGTGGTATCCACCCGTATAGCTTCCACCTATAGACACTGACATGTTACATGTTTAGTCACTTGTACTCTGTGTGACCCCTGACATGCGTGAACCGGCAGCGTGGCGTACAGCCCGTTGCGTGTCATCATTCTTGAATGCTCTGCAAAAGTCAATCCTCTGATCTGATCCTTGGTCGTAGCCCCCAGCACAGCATTTAACATGCGTGGCATCAGAGGAGATGATGCAGAGACTGACTGGCACCGAAGAGCGCAGCTCTCACAGAAGCCATGTTGGCGCTTCACCGCCCTCAGAGAAGGACATCTGAAGTGGGGCCTCGTTGCCTGGCAAAGAGAGTAATCTAAAGCCGCCTCTCTGCCGGGTTTGATCTAACAAGCTCTGGTAAAGGCCGGGGGTGAAAGGAGTCGAGCTTCTGCTTAGATGTCAGACTCTTTGTTTGATTAGTGAGTCTGGTCACGTGAGTGATGAGAGGCTGTTGGTGCTGTACATGGACTGTGTGGAGGGAGAGAGGTGGGAATGGCTTTCCAGGAACCTATAAATTTGCCTTGCTCCTCCAAACGCAGGCGGGAAACAATTCAAAAGGATTCTGCGAAGCAGCAGCAGCAACAAAAGACTTTCTGGTGTGAGGGTTGAAGGAAGCTCTCCCAGTCGTAATGATGGGATTTTTTCATTAGACCCTTCAGAATAAACACAGGACGTGAGCCCCCACTCAAACACAAGTGGACATTTTGTCCTCCAGTGGTGAACATTTTCTGATTTTCTTTGCTCAATGTGTCCCGAAATTCTGGACATCGGATCAAATTAAAACGCTGATCTGCTCGTATGAGGCTGTCTCCTGCTTTTGTCTGAGTTTTAAATAATCTTGATGCAGCCATCAAACGTTTTTTGGGGGGGGACTTCATTCAAATGTAAATCAAGGTCTCCTTTTCCTCCCTTGTCTGAAAAACCAACTCTAGGCTGGATCAGCCTTTGTCTCGGAGCGGATTAGTTTTCATTTGGGGCTAAATCAATAGAAATGTTTCCTTAATCTTTTCTATGAATATGCAGATCCTCCTATCTTTAGTTTCAGACCGAGGGCTTGAGAGGGAGCAAGGCTGGCAAAAAAAAAAAAAGTATTATGCCTCTGACGGTGCAGTCCCTGAGCGTAGCATGCCAAGTACGGGATCTCCATGGGGCTCTCAGCTAGCTTAAAGGCCTGATATGGAAAAACAGGCATGACTGCTGTCTTACCGCTCCCAGAGCTCCGGGCCCATTATGAGCCAAACAGCTGTCAGAGAAGATGTAGAGGGCTGAGAGCGTCATGGGCAGCCCCCAAATGACACATTTATGTGTTTAATTTTCGAGATGCGCTCTTCTCTCCAACTTGCTTCCATATTGTGTGGTCATAAATCACCCACTATCGGATATGTGCTCGTTGTTGGCCGCGGTGATGTCTAAATACTGGCTGTTTCATTCATTCACTGCATGAATTGGATGCTCCAGCCATTCTGAAACCTGTGCATGTGGGCATGTTTTGGGGTTTCTGGGGTTTTTTTTAGGTTTGCATTGCTTTTGCATTTTGGGAAAATTTAGTGCACCCATTTACACGTTGACTGTTTTTCCATGTAAAGATGGGCTGTGATCTATAATATAGTAATCTATAATGAAATATGGATTGATAATGTAATGACAGAACAGCCACTATAGCCGAAGGCAACGCGACGCCATCTTGGTATTCCCTAAAAAGTCAACTGAGTCTGGGAAATCTGCCAGCTAGTCACCAAGTAGATGTGCAGCATACGGTCGGTCACAAGACTGTAATTAAACAACATCATAAAACTATATACTGGCGACTGCAATGTGAGAAGGAATTGTAAATGACAATATTTATGGCCGTGATATTATTTTTGAGGGCCTGCGATAGCTAAGTGGTAGAGCGTGCACTTTGAAAACTGATGAGCCAGAGGTTGCAGGGTTACAACTGCAACCACTGCAGGTCCCAACCCACCACAGGGCATCAGAAAGAATATACATCCATAATCTCCCTAGCTCCACCTCAGTCCGTGTCCACCCCCACAACATGGGGACTAATGGTGACATAAAATGGACCTCTCTCTCACGGTTGTGAATTATTTTCAACGTGAATGGTTAACTACATGTTTGAGACCTAATGGTATTAACAGCACATGACATGTTAACCACGTCCATAATCAGGACAATAACATTACGGGCAGCATGGATGCTGCCTAGTGGTGAACAAGCTGCTGGTGATGTCCGTCCTATTATCTGTACCCTCTATGAACGCTGGTGTATTTGTTGGGGGATATCAAGATGCCATCGCAGTGACTCCACACATTCTTTATCATCATCATCATCATCATCATCATCATCAGTCCAGAGTCTATCACAGATCAGTGGCTGTGATTCTAAGTGCGTTACCTGTTTCCACCTTCAGACCAGCGCGTGGCCTCTTTTTGCACTATGACGGACATGCAGCGGGCAGAGGCGCTCCAGATCTCCAAAGAGCTCACCAGACGTGTGGCTGCAGCAGAGGGAGCAGCTCTGGAGGCAGGGTAGGAAAATTCAGATAACCTGAAGTCATAACCTCCAGTATCAGAATATCCCTGATCCCTTCTAACATGCTGGCCGTCTGATTTAACTGATGTACATAGTTGTTGTTTTGTTGGGGGAGGGGGGGCGCGTGGGAGTTGTAAGACAGTGCCATTGACCAGTATTTGTTTTCCATGTGTGTCTGTTGTCCCCAGCAGTGGCTCTCCCTCCACTCTGACCGGTAAGGTCAACCAGCTGGAGGTCATCCTCAGGCAGCTGCAGTACGACCTCAGAAAGGTAGGTTCTCCTTCCTCACACGACGTGCTTTAATACGGTCAGGTTAAGACCCCAGTCTTTGGGACGTGGACCACAGGCCTCATCTCAATCAGCTCCTGGTCTCCTGGCGCCTTTCTGCGTTCCACTGTCTCATGGTTGAGATATGCATCACTGAACAATGCAGGTTCAGGATTCTTCCCAGAGGATGGCATCAGGCCACAATCCTGCCACACGGACTTCAGTGAGATAAATGTGGAGCAGTGGGTGTCCTGAGGTCCCAGAATTGCCACCTCGTTCACTTAATTCGATATCCTGCTTCCTTTCCCCATTGTGTGCCCGGGCTGCTCATCCAGCCTCCTCTAATGTACTGGGGATGAGGAAGGGAAATGCCTTTTTACTGGAACTGGGCAACGGCTGCTTCACCATGCTAATACCTTTCATTAAGGGTGGATGGATGTGCTCGTAATTGCTGAGCTTTTTTTCAACACCTCTCCCCCGTCCGTTATCCCTACCCGTTCACTTTATGGGCCAGTGCTGACCGTGTGTGTGTCTGTGTGCCTGCATGCCTGTCGCTATTCCTTTCAGGAGAAGGAGGACAAGGCCATCTTGCAGGAGGAGGTGCAACACTTGAGGCAGGACAACATGCGTCTTCAGGAAGAGAGCCAGACGGCAACGGCACAGCTCAGGAAGTTCACCGAGTGGTTCTTCCACACCATCGACAAGAAACCCTGAGCGAGCTAGACAGACGGACTTTGCTGCTCCTCGACACCTCCTCGACCAGATGAACAGATCCAGAGATGACTAGGGACTAATCCCAAATCACAGTCACGACACACACCCCAAGAGCCCTGAAAACCCCTCCCGAAAGAAAAGAAGCCCTCCGCATGGCGGAGGTCTGGTTCATATGAGTGGAAAGACTCGAAATACCACCTGGTTGGAAGCTTGGTTTCAGGGGGGGGTACACTCATCTGACACGTCTAGGGTCTAAGGGAGTTTGTCAGATCAATGTTTATTCCTCTCCAGAAAACTAGAATTTGGAGAAACCTCCCAACTCGAGAGCTGAGAAGAGAATCCAAGCAACCCATCGAGGAGTCGGTCAAAACCCTTCTGTTCCCCAATCCCTGGGATGTCCTCGCAGTAGTGGAATGTAAAGCCTTAGCGCTCATTTACTGTAGTCTACTTATAATCTACCTACTATGTCACATCACTCTACTGTAATGTATACTTAGCCGTACGGTACTGAAGTGTACCGTACTCTGCACACTGTCGGTCAACAGGGGCCCGCTGCTCATCACAGAGCCAGGGGAGCCAGAAACTGGAGAGGATCAGCAGAGGGAGAAGACATCATGAAGGAACAACAGGGGGTGGGTGGGAAGCCTTGTTTTGTTTTTTTCACCTGCATTTCACGAAGGCCCGCCCGACTGATTGGTCAGGACTCGCTGCCTGCGTTGGTTAAGGTTAGGGTGAGGTTGGGGTTAGGGATGAGGTTAGCCAATCAGAGGTGGAGTAGGGGCGGGTCCTCTCAGAGTGTGGATGGGGAAAAAATAACGCGGGTGGGAATAGTGAAGGAATGTATATTGGACATATTGAAGTGATACTTGCTTTCCATGTGCACCGAGAGGAATCCATATGTGGTGTCCTAGAAAAGTACTGTTGGGGGGGGATGAATGTAGCTCTACTGAGACTGTCTTTTCTCTTTTTTTAATGGACTTTCTGGTTTCCCAAAGTTATTGAGGTTTAGGAAACTCCATTCAAAAGCATTTTTCGGGCTCTTTTCCCCTCCGTGTTGTAATTTAGGGTCACTCAGCGGTGATATCGACGTTTTAAAAGGTGCTTTCCTCACAACTTCAACATGTCTCGTCGGTAGTTTCTCTCCACTGTCACAATGTCTTAGCAATAAAAAAGTTGTAGCTACAAAACTGTTGTCATATGGGAAGAAAATGTTTTTAAAAAAAAGGTCAAAAGTTAGCACAAAGGTGAACGACTCCTGCCGTGAAGCGGTCGTATCCGACGCGTGTTCACGCAACAGGAAGAGACTGTGCCTAAAAAACCCTTGGTGTAAATGGATCCTTTCTCTCGGCTTTAAGTTTTCCTGCATAAACACATGCCTTGTCTGTGGCTCACTGATCCGGCGTGCGCCCGAGTGCATACGCCTGTGTGTGTGTGTGTGTGTGTGTGTGTGTGTGTGTGTGTGTGTGTGTGTGTGTGAATGTGTACATGAGTGTGAATGTCTACATGAGTGTGTAGTTTACTCCGGTAAAACGTGTTCATATGCAGTGGTTTCTAGAGAATTAGAGCGACAACCAGTGAACCACACTTACAATGCCAAATGTGTTTGATTCTGTACAGATCCGCCACAGAAGTGTCTTGTATTTAACACCATTATTTAAGCTTATTTAACCTAAAGTTGTTTATTTTATTAAGGTTTTGTTTTTTCTTTTAGTTTGGTTTTTCTGCACTAAGGAAAGGAAAAGCTCTGTGTATGTTGTAAAGTGTGTAGCTTGCCAGGGCAAAACTATATATTTAAATATATAAATAATGTTTTGGAGATTCCAACATTTGGATGCTGCTAGATTACAGTTTGCTGGTTTGTATGCTTTTACAAATGTCCCTCTCCGTGAATTGTCTCATCCCAGACGGGAAACTGGTTGCTTTTTTTTGTTCGTTTCTTTATGTTGTTGTTTTTTTAATAAATGTAGTTATAAAGAGAAATCTTTGTGGGTTTTATGAACACTTTTTATATCATCTTTCACCTCAGAACTGATTTCATTAATCAAGCTGGTTGTGTGTGTGTGGGGGGGGGTAGCTGCTTCTCCCTAATAGAAGTCTGGTCATCTGTGAGGGAGTCTGAGAAGAGCCGCTGCTCCTTCAAGTAGAAAGGAGGAGGTTCAGCATCTAGTCAGGAGGTCACCTGGTCTCCTCCCTAGTGAGGGGTTTCAGGTTCGTCCAGCTGGGAGGAGGCCACAGGGTAGATTGAGGACCAGGTGGAGGGATTATATCTCCACACTGGGCTGGGACCACCTCAGGACCCCCCAGTCAGAGCTGGTTGGTTTGCCATATCTCCATGTTGGCCTCCACAATTTGAATTCAACTAAATTTGCATTATTTCCCTTGTTCCCCTGCATCAAGCTAATATGGCCAAGGCATTAAGAGCTGTGCACATTTTGAGGGGAAAGTCCTCACCAAAAGTGAACCACTGAAATGAACAACCAAGACAAGCACGGCTGACTTAGGACACGTATGCTTCAGCTATCATCTTAAATAGGCCAGCAGCAGAAAGCATTCAAAAAGGATGTTTGCTGGCATGAAACTATCCCGGGTTGTGACTTTCGAGTCATATCAGAGCCTCAGATCTGTGGTCCATTTAACGCGTAAATAAAATGCATCAACATCTAAGCCAGCCTTACACTGTGAAGTGGCTCTGGAGGGATGGCTCCGGATGACTGGAAGGAAATCTGGATCTGGACTCGAAGACAGGAAGCATTCCAGTGAGGAGTCATTATTAAGCCATGAGTATCTGAGAACGCTGATGTGAAGGCTGCGGGAACTGTTCAATCTGTTGCATATGGCTGCAAGATGGGAGCGGAGTCTACTGTACTGTAAGTTGTGCTGGGTAAGGTACATTTCCAGATGCTGAAATATGTCACTGTTTTCTGTAGAGGAACGGAAGATATCTAAATGCATCTGAGAGAATATCAAACACGGTGTTACTGATCATATGAGAGAGAGCACACGGACATCTCCCATTCTTCCCAACTACTTCCCTGTCTGAATCCAGGGGAAGGGGTCACGATGATTTTGGAGGTAGTGTGTCTGATAGCGTTTTACGGGGAGAAACTATTCCAATCTATCACGACATAATTGAACACGCTGCACATTACTAAAAAAAAACAGGAGAGCATAGAACCATAATGTGTTCCTGTGTAAATACCCTGTGAACTCTCCTTGTTTGACTCAATGGCAGATGTGTATTTCACCAATGGGAAGGCTAAAGATGAATGTAAGCTGTTCTTGGTGGTTTTGGGGAAAACAATTAAATTTATTTGACAACTCTTCACAAAAGCATCTAATCTCCAGCTGGCTGTGCTCTATGGGGACTGAGGGGTGAGTAGCAGCACTGCATGATGGGTAAAAGATGGTCAGGTTCACGTCATCTGTGAGCTATGCTTTTTCCTTTTGTGTTACTTTCAACCTCACGTGAAAAAACAGCCTTTTGCAAATGTGAATGGCAGAACATAGCTTAGTGCTTTAATGTCATGTCAAAGCTGCATGAGGGACACATTTATGAGGAAATATTGTCTTTTAATTGCTATTATGCCTGAATATGTCCCCTCCAAGCCCTGAAGAAAAGGACACAAAAATAAAAATGCAACCGACTTTGTGGCATGGATTTGCCGCAACTTGAGGACCGCGGTAGCTCTGGAGTACAACGCCTGCTTTGGAAACTATCCAGCCAGAGGCTATGGGTTCAAACCCACTATGCAGCAACAGGAGGGGCCTCCAGCCTTAATCCCCCATGAGTGCCCTGGGATGAACAGAGGACCTGTCCAGGGTGTTTCTCCTCCTTACACCCAGTGATTGCTAGGATGGGTTCCACCAGAACTGCAACCCAACTCGTTCTTTTACACCAAATCTCTACAGGTGCACAGGAGGTGGCGTATTTTGAACAGCATTTAGCTTTTACTTTGATTTTGCTGGTTATGAATAGTATAAGAGGTCTCAGTGATGGAAGCCTGGATCTCAGATTTTTTTCCTATTACATTATGAAACCTAATTTTGGGAAAGACAGTCACTAAAACCACACATCCTATTTATATGCCACTCCACCCAATGCTTGACATTAGGTTGAGACTACTGTAACCCTACCAAGATAGGTGCCCTGGGTTCGGGTTAGCGTGGGAAAGGGCTTGTTCCTTCATCTGAAAAAAACAGTGTAGTCTCCCGACTCTGCATATGAAGATGCAGGCTGGTCTAATGTCTCGGCGGTGGCTCGTGCTCTTTCCCTCGCGAGCTAAACTCTGGGCGGTCTGTGTGCTCATCTCAGGAGTGTGATGTTGGACTAACTTTGAGTTGGCAGCAGAAGTGGGCGGTGAGATGTCACAGTCAATCTAATCTAATGTGTGGGCAGAGCCAGGGAGAACAGATGTGTGCTCAGGCTGGGGGAGAGGTGAAAATGCTGTCTGTTTGGGGAGGGGGGGGTTTAACATGATCTGGTATATGAGCAGAGTCTGAGGAGAATGTGTCAAATGGCTCTGGGAGTCCAGGAACACGTCGATGGACAAAGGTATAGTAAGCACTTCCTAGGTAGGCCGGAGAGAACGAGCTGCCAGACTTCAACAAAGACTCAGACGACACACCAAGCACTGTGTATCAGCACATTTTACTAGTCCCTCAAACTATGCTGACTACAAGTAACAGCACACAGTCCGAGTGTTCCGACAAGTGATGATCTTTTATAACTAGCTGCTGTGGCTACTATCCAACTAAACCGTATTCATTCCTGTTCAATATTTGGCCACAGCAGCAGACAACAGAACAGGGCACGTTGATTACGAGAACCTAATGTTCTCCTTTGGATGGGGATGCAAGACGGACGAGCCCCACTAGAGATGGGTGTGGACAGATGCATGGTACTTCATCACACGTAACAGCATGTGACTGGGACAGTTGTCCTGCCTCTCTAGTACCAAACCAGATGCTGCCCTGCTGTGAATGCCACACTATCCAGGATCATGTTACTGAGAATGAGGTTCACTTGGCCTAAAGACACAGCTGGCACAACGCGGAGGGCAAGAGCGAGGGGGAGAAAATACTCTGTGTGTGTGTGTGTGTGTGTGTGTGTGTGTGTGCACGTGGACGTATGTACATATTTGGCTGCATTTTAAAATTTGCTTTACTGCAAAGCTAACACTGCCAACTCCACGTCTTGAGCACGATCGGCAGTCACCAGGCCAGGTCGACAGGCTATCTTTTCATCTCGCCCTGAAACCACGGTGTTCTCAGTTGTGCTGTGTGGCCGAGGGGCACAAAGGCAGGATTACTTTAGCACCTGGGCCTTTTTATCTGTGGGGCTCATCTCTCTCTGCCACACAGGCTTTGAGACGTCCTTCCACTCACACAGGCCCTCCTTCATCCACATGACACAAAGAGCTTAGGGAGAGAAAAAAGGAGAAGCGGGGAGAGAATTTTCATCCAACCAGCAGATCGTCGTTCACCAGCCAACCCCCTACCTGGTCCCCGTACACCCTCGCTATCTCTCCATCTAGCCACTGGTTCCCCCA